>UCOH01006218.1:0-26215 GCA_900474275.1 Synergus japonicus
ATATATATATATATATATATATATATATATAACAGAGATAGAGAAGTATGTGCCAAAAGTTCGAGTCTTCTTACGTTTATTATGCGGTGAAAATTCTAAAATTATGCAAGAATTATGCGCTCAAAAATACAGGTCTATGCATTAAATTCATAGATTCAAAAATAAAAAGTAATTTTTGACCCCTAATTTGTACGTAATTCGATGGGATTAGGAGCAAACTTATTGTTACCCAGTAAAAAAAAAGAATGCATACGTATTGAGTTGAAAAGACTGAGACACCCCAGGAATCCTGATTTCTTCTAATGACGCATTGGACCAGTGTGTCATTAAGTGTAAATGCGACAAGGCAGGCTTCAATTTTGAATCTTTCTATGCGTACAAATACAGTGTATAATTTTGAAATCAGCGAATTCTATTCAATGCGACAGCACGAATTTATATGTATTTTTCTCCTATTTCGTTTGAATGAGTACGATTTAAAATCGACGGAACTCATTGGCGCGCAAACGCTTCAACTTTTGGTCAATGCGTCCTAATTCGTGAGAACCTATAAACAGATCAAAAACGGGATTCGCACGCATTCACCATAGTTAAAAATGTTAATGCCTCCCTGCTTAAAATGACTGATAGGATCCGATAGAACCCTGATAAGGCCCTAATAGAAACCGGATAGAACTTTCATATGCCCGGTAAGAAGGAGTTGATTGAACTAGATAGAAATGAGTTGGAATATGGGCGATTTTTCAACTCTTTTAATCTCAATCAATGTCATTTTTGAATGTAAATACTTCAATTCATTTTACCGATTTACGTTTGTTATCGTTTCAATCCTGTTAAATATTGCGACCAAAAATGTACACGTTTTAATTTTCATGGACGTGTGATTGATTTGAAGTCAATTTAATTCTGTCAAAAATGAGCGCATTCTAATTCTAACGAGAGTGATAGATTTGAAGTCAAATTAATTCTGTTTAATTCTCTTAGGCGATTGCAGTCAATTTAATCCTTTCCTTGACATAAAATTGTCAACATTTCAATATAAAGTCAATTCTACACAATTGATCTGCATCTATCCGGGTTCTATCGGGAAAGCGAAACCAATCATTTACTTTATCAGACACCATTGTTTTTTAAACCGGGTGTATGCGGGACGTATCCGGGTCACTAATTCAGAAATTGATTTCCTGTAAGTTCATACTACAGTCTATCCGGGTCTATCTGGAACCAATCAGGTCCAAGAAAGCAATTAGTGTCAATCAACCTGGGCTTATCCGGGTCTTATCTGGGACATAGAACCAGTAATTGATTTTGTAATGAGTGATTACGCCTGTGTGCGTACCGCACGCATACTCGTTACCGTACCTCTGAGTCACCATCCCCGCTCCCGTACTCCTGCATTAGACTCTTGTTACCAACATCGGTTCCCTCTCCAAGCTGTCTGCTCGTCAGACAGGTTCCATAAAACCACCCACGGAAGAACAATTAGTAATTAGTCAGTCTAGCTGGGCGAGGCTCGCCGAGCACATCGGAGAGCTCCCGCCTGGTGAAAGCTCACGTACTTTTCCTACCAACAGGAGCATCTGTGGTAGGTAAAGCACCGACGAAATCCCAAGGCATAGGCGCGTCTATCCTTGTCGATTTCCGTACTCTTTTCTATGAAGAATTGCCAACGCTCAAGCGCAACTGTCGTTGTTAATTCTCATGTAAGAGAAATGTCATACTATAGGAGCTACTGTGCTTGACATTTGTTAAACGTAACTTCTTCTCTATACGTTCACCGTTTCTCCGATCTCTCTCTTTCTCTCTTTCTCTCTCGAAAGGTGTACGATTTCTATAGTCAATTGGATCGCCTAAGGCTGTAGAAATCCAGTAATCAAACCGATTACTCCACCGAAACTGTAATCCGCAAAAGTCAATAGTAAAAAGGAGTTAACACTTAACAGATGCACCTGTTAAGTGAATAATTAAGCCGGCGGATAGCATTTTATAGGCGCATCTATAAATGACGATCCATAAAAAGTACTAAAGAATACACAACCAATCCTTACAACTTATCTTCCTATTCGTCCACTCTTCTTCCACCGTACCGTAAATTCCGTAGAAGTGGGGACTAAGAAGTCGATAATTTTGTAATCCGTCGATTCGTTCTTGTGTATCTTTATACATTTTGGAAATTATATTGTCAAGCATAAATCTGAAACGCCGTAAATTATGATTTCAGGAAGAGTAACCGAAATCTGTAGACTTTCCGCCTTCGTTCAGACAAAATTCAACTCCAGACACTTTCATTCAACACTCACAGACAACAAATACAACCACACATATTCTAATTTCATTCTTTTATTATCTATTTAAATTCACCCAGTTAGATTTGTAAAATATAGGGAATAAATATTCATTATTATAGTTTATAGTAAAACAAGTTGTTCGATTTTCATTTAATTATCTTTATAACCTGACTCTGACTCGACTGAAGCGTTCGCTAAGATAATTATAAGTTACAAGATCTTTTCAGGGAAAATCAGAACGTTACAATTGCTTTTAAATTTTATTGTTTAAATTTTAAATTTTCATGTTTCCAATGACGACGTGACAGCAGTTAGAGAATTCTTTTCAATTCCTTTTTTGTCCTCGCGTTTTAATGTCTTCAATATTGCAAATTATTTCTTAAATTGTACCCCTTTCAGTAGCCATTTACGAAAAAATTTTGGTGAATACTTTTGGATACGACAAAGCAACTTTGAAATACAAAATTTTGAATCCATTATAAATTTGGACTTTTATATATTTTTATTCACCGTTTTTGAATAATTATGAAGTAAAATTCTTTTAAGAACTAAGTATTAGTCATTTTTCGTTGTCGAGAATTGTCCACTCATATAGTAGTGGTGCAAAATAATGAAAAAAATTTTTTCTTCAGGATTTTATATTTTTCTTCAGGATTTGAAATTTTCATGCCTTTGGAGTATATTCTAATGCATTAAGCAAAAATTCGATTCTTCATTTATTTGATGTTATTTTCGGAAGCTCCAAGTGTCATTGAAAAGTATTGGAACCTGATTTTTCTCGACGTCTAATCGGGAATTAAAAATGAAGGAAAAAAAGGTATTGTTAGGAATTGTCAATTTTCATTACCTTTCAATGTAAGTCTTCGTACCGGGCTGATTGGTGGTTATTCGTATTTGATGTGACGCATGCGAAATTTCAGGAAAGGAATTTTGTGACTATTGGGAACGACCCTGGTTTCGATTTCGTGACTATAGGGTAAGTCGAGTGTAATTATTAATTATAATGTGCAAAAAGACACACATGTTAAAAATGATAATTAAATGCATTTTCTTAATTAGTAAATAATTATGAAACTGCTCTCGAAATGTATGCACCGAAACAGCGTGTAATTATTTCCTGTGAGAAACGGCGGACATTTTGACTTCCATGATGGAAGCAACTAAATATTGACAGCTGCGACAGTGGCACTCTGCGCGCGCAGCACGTGTTGGCTTCCTGCTAGAGAAATTTTCCCATTGGTCAATTTAATTCGATTTTGAATCGCGCGCCAGATTACAGTCAATTGCAGAATATCTCTAACAGGAATCACGGAGGAATAGTAAGGAGATCGAACTCGCTGTTCCAAAATGTCAATGAAAACTGCACCTTAAGTACCAACTCTAGTGTATGCACTGTAAAAAATCCGTTGTAAATTTCTGCTAGGAATGGATGACATAAAGATGCACATGATTACTAAGGGAAATTTACGAAAATTCTGGAAAAATATGAAGTAAAATGTAAAATGTAAAATCACACGCAGGTCGGAAAATTCCCAGTTGGTCGTTTAGGATGAATTGAATTTTACCATTTTAGTGTAAAATTGCATGCGTAATGTAAATGGCCGAAGCCCAGAAATACTGCACATGCGCATTAAAAAATGTGGGTATTTTAAATGAAATTATTTTCTTCAAATATATTAAAGAATAATTAAATGAAACTATACTTTTAATTAAATTGCACAAAGCGCGCCGTATAAACAAACTGACAAACGCGGAATCACGTTTTTAAAGCTATCATGAGCAGTTTGACATTTAAAATATTATGATATTAGGAATCATTTCTTTAAGGCTGATGGAATTTGAAAATTTCTCATGTAGAAAAACTCGAGATTCCCTCTTTTGCCTTTGGCTGGAAAAATTTTAGTTCACATGATAGCTTTATTTCTTTCCATAGATTTTGACAGTTTTTGACAGTTTGTTGACAGTTTTTACTTTCAGATTCCATCGCCCTTAAGGTGCAGTTTCTACTAACATTTCTGAACACTTCTCAATGCATTGTTCGATCTCCTTACTATCCCTATTGAAAATTCCTGTATGGGTTCCTTTATAGGATCCTATTATATGGATCTTTAAAGGGAACTGTACATATTCCTATTAAGTTTCCCATATAGTTTCTTACGTGTGTGTCATTAAAGGAAAGGTGACAGGGATCCTATGTAGGTTTCTGTGTAGTTTCCTGATTATACAGAAAATTGGTACGTATACATATTGAAAGACGGTTCCCATGTAGGATCCTTTACCTTTTATTTCCTATAAAGGTTCCTATGCTCCAGACTAAATTACTCAGCAGGGGAAACTGTACAAGATCCTCTGCATGTATCCCAATTAAATGTATAGTTTCCTGTATAGGAAACTTTGCAGGGTCCTATAAATTTTTAGAAATTAAAATTATTCCTATACAGGTTCATGTATATCCCTACTGAAAATTCCTATATGGTTTCCTTCATAGGATCCTATTATAGGAATTTAGAATATAGTTTCTTGTATAGGAATCTCTAAAGGTTCCTGTGCAGTTTCCTTCAGGTAGTTATTCCTACATAGTTTCCTATCTAGGAATCTTTACAGGATCCTAGATATTTTAAAAAATATATGTTTAAAAAATAATAATTTGCGGGATCCTCGAGAAGAACCAGTATTGGACCCTGTACAGATAGAAAGAGATATAGAAGTGGAGATTGAAAGAGATATGGATTGAGATATGGATTGAGATGGAGATAGACAAGAGATAGAAAGGGATAGAAATTCTATTTCTTTACTTCTGGCAGGGTGGAAGAGAAAGAAATATCTCTTCACTTCCATTGTGTCGTCCCAAATTCAAAAGTCGTATCTACATTTCGGATGAGTCACTTTTCATTCTGAGAAACTTCAGAAAAAAATTAAAAGAGCCTTCCTCACTGTTTACATTTACGAATAAATATTTTGCAATATCATGTCTATAATAAAGGTACAGAAATGTAAACAGCAAGGAAGGTTTTTTTATATCTTTTTTGCGAAGTTTCTCAAAGTGACAAATGACTCATCCAAAATGTAGTTACGACTTTTGAATTTGGGACAGCAGCATTAAAGCTAACTGTAAATCACATGCAAAAAACATACCTATCCCTGGAGAAACGACTCTTTCGTAATGGTAGGGATTAACACAAACGGAGTCACATTTGAGATTAAATGCGAACTGGCAGTACTTAACGTGCTTAAGTTCGTTCTTATGAAGATCCGGCCATCGCCATATTTTTGCGTAGATGACGTGAGGAAAGCCCTTACGTCCAGCCACCTGCAGTCTGCCATCCAGGGTTCTCTGAATTGTAACACATTTACTAGGATGGGCTCCATTTGTTGTGATAGCTGCAATTAAGCTGTCCAGTTCTTCTCTTTTCTCCTAAAAAAATGTAAATAATCATTTGTTACTCTGAATTATTTTTTACATTATAAACTTCTAAATATTCAAATATTTTGTATTTCTGCGTCAATAAAATTAAACTCGTTATTTTATTTAAGGTGTCAATAAGCACTGGTAGATCAGTTTTGATAATACGAAATTGAAACTATGTAAAAATAAAGAGTAATCAATATTT
Organism: Synergus japonicus; assembly: GCA_900474275.1. Taxonomy (NCBI): domain Eukaryota; kingdom Metazoa; phylum Arthropoda; class Insecta; order Hymenoptera; family Cynipidae; genus Synergus; species Synergus japonicus. Next base: position 5,900 of record UCOH01006218.1, read on the forward strand.
TTGTACCTTTAACTTTTTGACCAGTGACTCGATCGCTCTTTTGCTAAATGTTTCGCTTTCACCTCCTTGACGATGGCACATGAGTGAATGTACGATATTGAGACAGGCATCTGCACTGGATGGTATACTAGGTGACATTTCCACCATTTCTCGGACTAAAATAGACGGTATATATTAATATTTCAGTTAAGGCTGTTAGAGCGCTGGAACAAAAAATTTAAATAAACACAAAAAAGACGTGAAATTTATGGAATCACTCGAATCTCCCACCTCACGATTTACTTCAAATGACAAATTTGCAATTATATATTGTTTGACGGGTCCTTCCATCGAGATCGGTTTCTCGATGGCAAAAAGGGGGGCTAGTGTCTCATTTTTAGCAAAAAATCATAGTTTTGTTTAAATCAAAAATTTGAGCTACAAGAAAAAGAAAAGCTTCCGACAATATTTTAAAAAGAGTGCGCAATACTTAGATGTCAAAATCCCTTTTTGCTTCTAAAGGAGGTAAATCACTGCACTGGCAAATAGATACACACACTCGGAATTTTTTTTTGGAAATAATATTATTCCCAATTATGGGGGAAAAGGTGAAAATAATTTTGTTCACACGATTCTTCGGATGGAAAGTACATGAGAATAATGTCTCTTTCGGTGTTTTGGAGTATGAAAGCGGAAATACGTCAACGACGTGCACGCCAAGTCCGACGAAGCACATTGGAGATTCTGCGGCGGGTATTTCAAATATCAATTAAAAATAAATGTGAGAAATACAATTTACTTTATTTTGTTTTCCAAAGAAATGTAGAATAAAATTAAGCCTGTTGCAACATTTCACGAAAACATGTAAACAAACACAAAAAAATAGCAAAATCTGTGGAATGCCTTAAAATCCGCCATTGTGTCCACATCTTGCCAATACGCGGTGTTTGAGGTCGCAAAAATGATGTGTTTGAAGTGTCGAAACAGCTGGCAGGTCCCGTAACTATAATCAAGTAACTAGCACATGTGTAGTACGCGATTTCTCAAACTTCTTTTTTTACACGATTTTCGTAAGTGCTCGGGCTTTGAAGTGCATAGCGAGATTCGGAAAATTTTTCTGAGTGAGTGAAGCACCCTTGGAGTGAAGTTTTGTGCCTTTTTTGCTCGGACAGGGACTTGGCAAAATGTAAGTACTGTTTACCCGCACCCCTCAACCCGCGTATCCTCACTTGTAAAAATTCACTTTTTAGCCAAACAAATTTCTTTTTGCAGAAAATAAGCAGATAGCCCCTGTCGTTATACAACCAAAAGATTGTCGATAAAAAAAACGACACTTGAAACACATCATTTTTGCGACCTCAAACACCGCGTATTGGCAAGATGTGGACACAATGGCGGATTTGAGTAAAGTCTACATTAATTTTTAGTGGTTTGAAAATGTTCCAACACCGTTAAATTTTATACTTCATTTCTTTGGAAAACAAAATAAAGTAAATTGTATATTTCTCACATTTATTTTTAATTTACATTTGAAATACCCGCCGCAGAATCTCCAATGTGGTTCGTCGGACTTGGCGTGCATGTCGTACGATGTTTCCGGTTCAAAGTAACAGCTCGTAGACGAAGATGGAAAGAGACAATATTCTGATGTACTTTCCATCCAAAGAATCTTATGAAAATAATTATTTTCTCCTTTTCTCACATAACTGGGAATGATATTGTTCTTAAGGCTGATGGAATTTGAAAATTTCTCAAATAGAAAAACTCAGATCCCAGGGGCGCAACAATAACGGGGTTAAGAAACCTAGACAGTAATTCGAGTATCCCTACTTGCAATATATATGTATGTCGAAATTATTAGAAGGATAATACAATTCCACAATAAACGCACTTTTTGAGGGGTTTTAATTTGTTCTTTTTCTTTTTTTATTGATTTTTAATGTGTAGGGTGGCTCCCGACACTCACTGTTTTGAGACGCTGGTTGCGCGCCTGTGTAATTCTGTCAATTTTTCAGGTGGACTTGAAATGTTCGAGCCAAAGGCAAAAAAGGGACAATTTGGAGGTTTTTGATAGAAAAAAATACAGAGAAGAAATTAATAAGGGGCGCTGTCAATATTTAGTTTCTTCTATCATGAAAGTCAAAATGTCCGCCGTTTCTGACAAGAAATAATTACACGCTATTTTGGGACTATAAAAGTGACTTTTCGAAGAACTGATCATCAAGCGCCCCTTATTAATTTCTTCTCTCTATTTTTTTATATCAAAAACCTCTAAATTTTCCCTTTTTTGCCTTTGGCCCGAACATTTCAAGTCCACATCTTAGATTTGTTTCTTTCCACAGATTTTCACAGTTTTTGACAGTTTGTTGACAGTTTTAACTTTCAGATTCCATCGCCCTTAATTTTAGCGTGAGATCTTGAAGGCATTAAACGTCCAATTTCAATTTTTTTGGTAGAAACTAAAAGGAAGATTTTTTGAAGAAACCCCTGTTAGTATCCAGTATCTTCAAAATTTCTTTCTTTTAGTTCCTACCAAAAAATTTGTGCATCTATCCGCGAGTGCAATGATTTACCTCCATTACAAGAAAAAAGGGATTTTAACATCTGTAAGTATTGCTCACTCTTTCTAAAAATATTGTCTGAACCCTTTATTTTTCTTGTAGCTCAAATCTTTTATTTAAACAAAACTATGAGTTTTTGCTAAACATTAAACACTAGTCCCCCTTTTGCCATCGAGAAACCGTTCTCGATGGAAGGACCCGTCAAACAATGTCATTTGCAGTAAATCGTGAGGTGGGAATTTGACACTGATTCTACATAAAAATTTTTATTTTTCAAAACGCTCCAACAGCCTTAAAGATTCAAGTTCACACATCAATATTCCATCTCTTCATTTTCTTCAACAAATATTAGAATTTTATTTTTTTTCCGCTCTGTAGAACCTGCTTAAAATTTCGGATAAAATCCGGATGACAAAAACCGACTAACGTCCCGGACAATTTCAGATAAATTTCGGAATCTGGATTTTATCCGAAATTATAATGCATCCGTATATTGTGCGGTAGAATCCGAAAGTTCTACGGTCTGACGGATCAGATGAATCCGGATTATATTCGGTCATGCCCGTTTTTTATGCGGCCTGACGGATTTGATGAATCCGGATTGTATCCGGTCATGCCTGTTTTTTATCCACGCAGAAAAAAAATCTGTAGAACCTACAAAAAATAATTATTAATCAAGAACATAGTTTATTAGCAGGTATATTATGAATATACTTATAATTAATCGATATTGGTAAATTTTAACGCATATATAACAAATAAAATTTCGCACGCAACGCGAGAGGGAATCGAACGCACAACCTACGGAACGTGGAATCTGGAATTCATTAATTGGTTTTTGTCTGGATTTCGTTTTATCCCTGATAAAATTCGAAAAAAACGGATGTTTGAGGTATTCCCATGCAGAAATTGCCCAACTTATTTCGACATGTGGCCGTAAGAGGGCAGATGGTGTGGCTCCGGTCGGAATCACATCGGACTAAGTAAGATTAGGTTTGACGCGTTTGATAGGTCTACTTTTGCGTTAGTTTGATACAATAAATTATTATTATAAATAATAATAATGATTACTATAAGACAGGCCCGTACCCAGGATTTTGTTTCGGGGGGGGGGGGCAGATTCAAAAGTAATATCATCGAATATCGATAATTGTTTATAAATATAGAACATAACATAACTTTCTAAAATTTCGGTGGCGAGGGAGCAGGGCCCCTCGTGCATCCCTCTGGGTACACGCCAGTTATAAGGGGCTGTTCAAGTATTACGTAAGCACTTTTAAGATCATTTTCAACCCCCCCCCCCTTTTTGTGATTTATTCTTTTATATATATAATAATCACTCTATTAATTTAAAATATGACATCAAATTTTTAACAAAAGAAATAAAAATTATTTTTCAAAGCAGTCAGATGTGCTGTAAGCGGCAAGAATTAAACTTTTTTTTGGGGGAAGAGAAATCCTCCGTAAGATTTAAATTGACCCCCCCCTACCCTATGATAGAAACAATAAGAAATTTGCTAGTCCACCCCCCTACCCCCAAGGTGCTTACGTAATACTTGAACAGCCTCTAATTAATTATAATTATTTAATTATAAATAATAATTATTATTATAAATATCATTATAATAATAATATAATAAACGGTTCGCATGTTTTAAATAATTGCATTCACCGAAGAAAAGATATTCTAATATTAAGAATATCATATTCTTAATATATTCTTAATCAAGTAAGCGGAATTCTTAGTTTAAGAGTATCTTCTAACCGAAGGGAGAAAATACTCTTAAAATGAGAATATTCTTATAAGTAGATGTATGCGCACAGGAAAATGCGCTCGGATTGAATATACTGTGGAAAAAATGTTGGACCACCATCTCGAAGCTTAGGGTAATGGTATAAGTAGCTGGACTCGTGTCCCGTAGGTTCGTGCGTTCGATTCCCCCAGCGTTGCGTGCGAAATTTTATTTGATAAATAAGCGGTTTAAATCTACAAATAACGATTAGTTATAAGAATATCCATAATATAACTTTGAATAAACCATATCCTTAATTAATAATTATCTTTTAAGACAAATAACAGGCCATGAATATATTCTTAACGAAAGAGAGAATATTTATTATTATTTTACTCTCTGCTTTTTACAGAGCTTCTTTAATAGAATAAAATTTGAATTTTTAAACTAACAATTTCTTGTTATTTTACAAAATATTATTCACTATTTTCAGAAATAAAAAATTAGAAGGGGCCAGACCGGGCCCACATTTTTACACGCCAGATCTGGGCCCGATCGGGTAGGGCGTTTCATTTCCGGCGTGGCGCTAGACAGATTACCCCATCGGGGCGACATTTTTCCCGATCGGGGCCACATCAGCGCCCTAGCACTGAACGAGTTACTTTACATATCAATATAATGATTTCATATTTCCGGATTCAAGATAATTCTCAGACAAAATCCGGACAAAAACGGATAAATTCCAGACCCCACTTTACAAATAAATTCAACTGATTTTTATATACGTATAAGTTCCGGACGGAATCGGACTAATTCTGGATTCAAGATAAATCTCAGACAAGATCCGGACAAAAACGGATAAATTCCAGATTCCACTTTATAAATAAATTCAAATAATTTTTTAATTCGTATAAGTTCCGGACGGAATCGGACTAATTCCGGATTCGAGGTAATTCTCAGACAAAATCCGGACAGAAACGAATGAATTCCAAATTTATCTGTAGATGAAAATGATTTCTGATTCTTTATTTCGTATAAATTCCGGACAATTGCGGATTTATTACAGATTAAATTTTATTTCCGGACAGAAATCGGACAAACTTCGGAAAGATTCCGTGTAAATTCCGAATCTCTTCGGATTAATTTATCCGAAACTAATCCGGAATTGATCCGAAATTTTAAGCAGGGGACATTACGATGGTTCCGATAAGAATGTAAGTAACACGCGATCACAAATGGAATCTACGCAACTCACAGTGACAAATAGAAAGTATGCAACTCGCTGTAACAGATAGAAATTTACAAGAAGGGTCCACCAGGTGTCCCCTGTTGATTTGACTCTCCCTGACATATGTTGTAGTACTCGAACAACTAAGCGACGCGTATTTTTTTTATCTGCGGAAAAACACTTGGAGCTTTCTTTAGTTTATATAATTTTACTTTACTTGGACGAAGGATTTGTCGGAATAAATAGTTTTGCAAAAATGGTGATGAATTTTATGAAAAAATCTATTTTTAGGGGTCTGAAAATTCCGTTTTTTCGGTCCCAAAAAAAAAGTTTTCATTCAAATGGGAATTCCTTCGTCCAATTATGAAATAATATTGCTATAAAGTAGCCAGAAAAAAATTAGATTGATAGGTGACATGGTTTTTGAGAAATCGTGGACACCGCAACGGCCCTTTTTGAAAAATCACATTCCGAAATATACGTGTTTAAAGCTTCGAATACTTGGAGGTAGCGGCGTAGCGCGCTGTTGACAGCTGTAACTTAGGTTCTAGTGCTCAGATCTCTATGAAATTAGGAGAAAATAATCTTAAAAGAATGTACTTTAAGAAACTGCAATAAAAAATTTTTCGATTTTTTCGACCAACACAAATGTATATAACCCCTTAAGTACTCTTTACATCAGCATTAAATTTTGATTATTTGAGAAGTTATATTCAAAAAAATTAACTTTCGAAAATTCCAATAAAGCATAACTTTCTTATTTTTTTATAAAATGCATTAATCTTATAAGTGAATCGATTCGTCTAGACACAAAGAATCTTCATTTTCTATACATCAGCTTTAAATTTTAATTATTTCAGAAATTATAGTCGAAAAATTACTTTTTTACATTCTCATCAGAGAGAATGTATTAGATTTGTGTAAAATTTGACCCCCTCAGTTTTCATCAAATGTCCACGTTTTGGGACCCCCTAAACCCGAAAAACATGTTTTTACGAACGTGCCTGTCTGTCTATGTGTAGATTTTAGTTTGTTAGCACGATAACTTTCGAAAGAATTGACCGGTTGGATTGTCCTTTGGTATACTCTTTTAGTGTCCTAAAATGAAGGTCAAGTTCGTTGGCCAGCCATTTTGGATAAAAATTTAAAAAGTTGGAGCATTTTGAAAATTTTTGAAACCACTTTTTTTTAATTTAAAAATTCTAATGACGGATGTTCGTAGTACTCAAAAAGACGAAACATTTTTCTTAATGACTGTTTTGGATAAAAAAAAAATTGAAAGACTTATAATATTTTGAAAAACCAAGAAAATGAAATAAAACTTGAATTAGAAGCCAAACAACGCACGATATGAAAAAAGTCTAAAGATGAAAAATGTTTCTCCTTGAACGCCATATAGGATTGGCATAACAACTTTTTAAATTTCCTTAAAAAAACGGAAATTCAAATTTTGAGCCAAATAACGCGAGATGCAGAGAAAATGATAAGAAACATAATTATTGGTCTTCAAAAATTCTATTAATTCCTCTTTGGCCATTTTTCAATAGAATGAGTAGTTTTCGTTTTAATCATGAAAAATATTGTTAAATAAAGCCGAGCGCGAGTGCCCTGATGAGAATGTGCACCCTTCGGGCAAGCGCCGGAAGGGTGCAAGTGTCGCGAAGCCCGCAACACGGAGCGCGAAGCTCAACGTGTGTATGAGAATGTGCCCACGTAAGCGGGCAGATTTTAAAAAATACATTTTTAAAAAAAAATTTTTGAATATAACTTTCTTAATTTTCAATGAAATGATTTAATCTTACAGATCAATCGTTTTAAAAAAAAAAAAGAATAAAGAATATTCAATTTCCTTACGTCAACTCAAAATTTTGATTATTTGAAAACATAGAGGGAAAAATTAACTTTCAAAATTATAAATAAACATAACTTCCTCATTTTTTAATGAAATGCATTAATCATATAGGTCAATCGATTTGTCTCGATGAAAGGAATCTTCATTTCCCTTACATCAGCTTTAAATTTTCAATATTTGAGAAGTTATAGTGGAAAAATGAATTTTACGAAAATTATAAAAGTACATAAAACTTTTAAAATTAAATATTTTGTTAAACCATTGTAAGAAATTCAACTAGGTGTATAGTGGACTAACTAAGCAAAATTTCACCAATTTATCTCTACGCGTTTTCAAGAAAGTGCTCGATCGTGACACACACACACACACACACACACATCCGGACATTTTTTCAGATCATCATATTAGATATATTGCCCTTGAAATATGTTCAAAAAACCTTTTTAAGAAACTGAATTTTGTCACCACTACAAAGCTTTCTCTATGAGGAAGCAATATGTAGGGGTTGTTTACCCCCTTATGGTTTTTTTTCGAGAAAATTACGTTATTCATCTTTCATTATTAGGAAACTTTTCCAGTAGATTTGATCGATATCAATTTGGTATTTATGTATCAAAACTATGCATTCGACACTTGTAACCCCTATTTTTGAGGGGCTGTTTCACCCCTTAAAGTGTTTTTCCGCAAATAAAAAAGAAATAGGTGTCGCTTAGTTTTTCAAGTACTAAAACATATATCAGGGAGAATCCAATCGGCGGGGGACACCTCGTGGTCCTTTATTGTTAGTTTCTATCCGTTACAGCGAGTTGCGTACTTTCTATTCGTCACTGTGAGTTGCGTAGATTCTATTTGTCATCGCGAGTTACTCTTTTTTTTATGGGGCCCATCGATTAGGGTGGCCCAAAAACTCTTTTTTTTCTACAGCCTCGATCCCCCCAATTTATTTATAAATTCGAAAAAATAAAATTTGATGTTGCTTCTTTAGTAAAATGAAAAGTAAGTCGATAACTAAGAGGTGGGGACGAGCAAATTAAAAGTATGTTTTTTTTAATGATACGTACCCTACACTGAAAAACCCGCGTTTGTATTTATTGTTAAAAAGCACACTAGATTTTACTATCTGAACTTTGCAATAAGGGGCAAGAAGTAAATTTTAATAATATTTACTAATCTCAATAGTAACACGTAGATCTTTACAGAATTATAAAGTATTTTAGAATAAGAACTTCAGACTATAGTCTGAAGTATAGGTCCCTTCATGTATAACCTACATGTATTAATATTCTAGCCTACACATATTTTATAATATTTTATATCAAACATTAGAAATTGTAATTATATATACATATTAAGTTGAAACAGAAAAATCGAGTTAGAAGAAATAGAAGCTGGTGGGAATCGCACACGGGTTTCCGGATTAGCAGTCGAACGATGTTCAATTTACCTATAAGAACATAATATGATTGACAATAAAAACGTCCATATGACTGCCTAAATCCGTTGTTTGACAATCGACACATATTGGATACGCTCGGCTGCGCTCGGTCCAAGATTTGACGTTTTCTACTAAATCAGTTAGTAATTTCTTCTACATATTTAGTATACTATATTACTTAAAATACTTACTACTTCACAGAAAAAACTATGGTTACATTTTGTTGCAGATAAAAATTTCCGCGGTTAAAGTTTACACGCTATTTGGCGAAAGCTTATCCTACGATGGAATAAAAACCGTCGTCTGCTACGTCTTTGGCAGCAGTGCGAAAGACAACAAAATATGAGTAAAATTGAGCTACAAATTAGAACACCAGATGTTAAAAAAACATGTTACTTGTTTAATTATTATTTTTAAAATAATTAGACTTGACGCGGACGAGTGAAAATGTATTTTTGGTGACTGGGAATAAAGCAATAAATTGACACACAAACAACCCGCCATGTTAAACTGTAATACCGACGGATCTCACAACTTATGTACAATCTTATGGTTAAGAAGATCAGTGAATATGGCGACTTTTCTACAGGTGTCAAGTTCCTAATTATCAGTAACGAAAAATATATTTTTATTAGTCCGAAATAAGTAAAACTATTTTTTTAATGAAATTGAAGTAGGTACAGCGCTTTTTAAAATTTTATGTCTTGATATTCCGACCCACTATATCCATACTTTGTTGTTTTTCTCACTGTTGTCAACCGCATAGCACACAACGCTTTTTCATCCCGAGACTATTTAAAAACACAAAATTATCTTCTTTTAGTGTAAAGTTTATTCGACAAGGTTAATTTTTGTTGCAGCGAATCTTTACCCTGAATTCGATGTAAACTTTATCCTTCGTTTTTTCTGTGTTCTATTTTTTTTGTAGAATGTATTAATTTCTGTAATAATTTTTCCTAAATCGGATTTTACTACAAAAACTACTAAACTTTACTATTACTAAATAGGAAATCTTCTTAAAAAAATAATATAACTTATTATTTTTGTATTAAAATGTATTAAAATGTATTAAAATTGTATTAAATTTTGCCCCGTTTCTATCTATATTAGTAATTTTTCTAACATAGAATTTTTCAGTGTATAATTTTGGTTAATAAATAATTAATGATTATAGTAATATATGTGTAGAGAGTAGTTTTAGTTCTCTTTTTGCTAACTTCAATCGCATATAATTATAATATAATAATAATTAATATAGTATAATACAATATATTATAATATAATTCACACGTCGCGCTGCATGTTTCGCGATTCGCGGGTTTGCGCCCTTCGGGACGCTTATGCCTATAAGGTTTTATTTAAATTGTTACTACAACTTGAAATGCAAACGAAAACAAATGTACTTTATGAGGATCTATCAGTTTTAACCCATTAACGTCAAAAAGACACTTTTTTGAAGTACCCTTTTCTGCAAGATATTTCACTATGAAAACGTCGTACAAAAAATTTAAAAGGTATCTTACCTACTATTTTCGAGTGCGCTCTTTCCGATGGTGCTATCAAAATTTCAAAATATTACGTTTTTTTACAATATTTTTGCAAAATAAAGTAAACAAACCAGGGTTATTCGTACCTTTTTTTTCCTTTCTACATTTTCGACGTCTTATCGTAATATTATTCAATTATAATTGAATTTGATAACTTGATAATTTGATAAAATGAATTAATAATAATTTGATCATTATCAAACAGCCTAATCGTGTCCTCGATTGTTATCGTTTTGAATGGTGTTATTATTTTTATTTTTATCATTGTTTAAACTTGAAAAATAACGACAAAATCGATTGAAAAATTTTAAAATTTTTCGACTATGTAATTAATTTTTTGCAATTAAAACACGCATTTTACATCGAAAGTGCAAGTTCTATATAGGTCTATGGTTTTTTGGGTCACTGTTTACGAATTTGCTATTGTTTCTGCAAAATTAATTGTTTTAATCGTAAAAATTAATTAGTCGAAAAATTGTAAAATTTAACCGCTGGCGATCAAACGGGATACGCGTGGATTCGAAACATCCACTTTTTATCAATTACTTCAAAAACTACAAAACCTACAAATTTTTGCAAGAGTAAAAACAGATGCGCCTTGAAATTCTCTACAAGTATCAGTCTTTAAAATTAAAAATCGAAAGACTTTAAATTAACTTTCAGGACAATAATTCTCAGGCTGAATCCACGCGTACCCCCTTTTGATCGCCAGCGGTTCAATTTTTCAATCATCTTTGCCGTTATTTTGCAAGTTAAATAATAACACCATTCGAAATGACAATAATCGAGGACACAATTAGGCTGCTTGATAATTATCAAATTATCAAATTATTATTAATTTATCAAATGATTAAATTATCAAGTTATCAAATTCAATTATAATTGAACAATAATACGATAAGACGTCGAAAATGTAGAAAGGAAAAACGATAAGACTTTTTGAAATTTTGATAACTTCATTCGATCAAAAAGAATTAGAAAGAAAGTTAGAAACCATAATTAAAACAAAAACTACTCATTCTATTGAAAAATGGCCAAAGAGGAATTGATAGAATTTTTTAAGACCAATAATTATGTTTCTTATCATTTTCTCTGCATCTCGTGTTATTTGGCTCAAAATTTGAATTTCCGTTTTTTTAAGGAAATTTAAAAAGTTGTTATGCCAATCCTATATGGCGTTCAAGGAGAAACATTTTTCATCTTTAGACGTTGTTTGGCTTCTAATTAAAATTTTTGTTCATTTTTTTGAATTTTCAAAATGTTATCTTTCCATTTTTTTTTTATCGAAAAAAGTAATTGGCAAAAATTAGTCGACTTTTTGAGTACTACGAACATCCGTGCATAGAATTTGTAAATTAATAAAAAAAAAGTGGTTTCAAAAAATTTTGAAATCCTTCAAATTTTTTAATTTTTATACAAAATGGCTAGCCAACGTTATTGAGTTTCCCGAAAATTTGAGAATTCAAGATATTTTTACGAATTTTATGTAATTTTATAAGATTTCTAATAATTTTAAAGGATTTAAATAGATTTTTATGATTTTTAAAGACGAGCAATTATGATCCGCGCGCGATTAATTTCTCGTCTTTGCACAACTTTTACTAGTACACAAAATAATTGAGAAATTTATAATTTTTGTCATATAGAAATTTGTAATCCCTAGGTTGTCTAATTTCAGAAATTTTCTTAGTTTCGTAGAATTCTTTAAAATCATGTTAATATCCTTCAAAATTCTTATTAAAATTACTTTATATCCTATACAAAATCTCGTAAGGTCCCTTAAAATTATTTAAAACCCCGAAAATGACACGAAATCCATTAAAATTTCTGACAATCCAATAGAATTTCGTATAACCCTTTGAAAGTCCTTAAAAAATAAATATCGTAAAATTACCTGATATTCTTTAAAATTCCAGAACCTATCGAATATATATCCCTTGAAATTACTTAAAATTACTCAAAATACTACGAAATCACATTAAAACTTCTAAAATTCCTGAAAATCAACTGAAATTTCGTAAAAATCCTCGAGCCCCTTCAATATTTTATAAATTACTTAATATCCCATAAAATATCGTAAAATCCCTTAAAATTATTTAAAATCCCTTGAAACGTCATGATATCAATTAAATATGATATCAATTAAATATTCCTTAAAATCTCGTTAAATACTTAAAAATAATTGAAAGTGCAATGAATCTCAACAAATCTCTTAAAATTTCTGAAAATAAAAGTTCTTATAAAATTTCTTCTTATCATAAAATGCCTTCAAATCCAGCAAAGTTTCTTAAAATCACATTAAATCTCCTGAAAATTCTAAAAATCCAATGCAATCTCATAAATCCCTTGAAAGTCTTCAAAATAACACTAAGGCAGCAAGCAGATCTTGTCCTTAACCCTGTTAAAGCGTGGCTAGCTTTTTACCTCACACTCGATTAGCTTAATCTAAGAATGTACCCACACTAGACCTGTCAACTCTTTCGCAGGGAGGCCAATTGACGATTATTACAAACTGCACTCGAAGTATGGTCGGTATGGCTGGTCATATACATAATGATGCGAAAGTGTATGTGACCGACCTTACCGACTATACATTGTAGTAATTGTCACTTGGCGTCGTTGCGAAACAGTTGACAGGTTTAGCAACTTTGTGCCTTTTTTGCTTGGACAGGGACTTGGCAAAATGTAAGTACTGCTCACCCGCACCCCTCTAACCAGCGTCTCTCCACTTGTAAAAATGACCGTTTTAGCCAAACAAATTTGTTTTTGCAGAAAATAAGCAGATAGCCTCTGTCGTACAATTGAAAATCTATCGATAAAAAAAAACGACACTTCGAACACATTATTTTTACGGCCTCAAACACCACGTATTGCTAAGATGTGGACACAATGACGGATTTTAAGGCATTTCATAGATTTTGCTATTTTTCTGTGTTTATTTATATTTTTTCGTCAAATGCTGCAACAGGCTGAAACTGATCGTTCGCTGACCGACTCCTTCGCAGCAGAGGGTGCTATTGTCATTGATGATTGCGAATAAAAATAAATCCTGCTCCAATTTCTTTTTCGATAAACACATATGATCGATTCAAAAATTATAATTTCAGAATCTATGAAATTTTACGAGTCCGGGGAGATAAAACTTGTCTTCGAAAGTCGGGAATTAGATTTTATTAAAATTACTTTATAATCCCATAAAATCTTATAATTCTGATGGTAACTAATCTGTAAATATACGAATACATATAATAAATAATATATTAAAAATTAGGGGTGCCATTGTGAGCACACATTCTCATCACACTACGCGCGCTTGCATTCATTTACCAACCTTCATCGCTGCTATATATGTAATTTTATTTAAATTACTTTAGTTTCAGATGAAGAAGAAATCTAATCTATATACTTAAGGTTCTATCGACCTTAAGGAACACTATATTTTAATACGATTACTGGAACATATACCTTATTAATCTAAAAAATTATTAAATCTCTTGAAATTATTTCAAATATCTTAGAATTAAGAGAAAATTAACTTATTTAATGTTCAATTGGTCTTAAAAAACCTATTTTCTAAAAAGCACTCAAGATTTTCGTTAAATATTATTTTTAAATACATATCATGCAATCTTACGATTTATGTTAAAATTTGTTAAAAAAATATTTTTGATGATTAAAACAAAAACTTATCATCGTATTAAAAAATGTTCAAAGGAGAATTTGTTTATCTTTTAAAGACCAATAATAATGTTCTTATAATTTTCTCTGTATCACCCGCTATATGGCTCGAAATTTGAATTTTCGATTTTTCAAGAAAATCCAAAAAATTGTTACATCAGTGCTAAAAAGATTTAAAAAGATATACTTTTCATCCTTTGACTCTTTTTCATATTGTGCGTTATTTGGCTTTAAATTCAATTTTTTACTTTTTTTTTTTCAAATTTTCAAAATTTTCTAACTTTTTTTTAATTTTCATCAAAAATGTCTGGCCAACGAACTCGGCCTTCATTTTAAGATACTAAAAGAGTCTGCCAAAGGCCAATCCAATCGATTAATTCCTTCGACAGTAATCGTGAACGAAAAATAAAAATCTACAGACTGACACACACGCACACACATAGCCAGACAGACGGACAAATTGGTAAAACCATGTTTTTCGGGTTCGGGGGGTCACAAAACGTGAAGATTTAACAAAAAATGAGGGGTTTTGACAATAAAAGCAGTCTCAAGATAGTTTTCAAATTCGATACATTCACACAAATTTGCACAATTTCCAAAGGAACTAATCAGGGTTTTGACAACAATGTGTTCGTATATTGATAACATCTCTTTTCTAAGATATGATTTTATGGAATTTTTAAGGATTTCATCAAATTTGACGAGATCACTAATACTTTTAATGGATTTTAAAAGATATAAAGAAATTTTAAACGTTATCAAGAGATTATTATGACTTTTAAAATACTTTATGGGACGTAAAGAATTAAAAAATTTATTAGGGATTTTTATTGCGTGATTTCAAAAGATTTTAATAATTTTTCAAAGATTTCGTAGAACTTTACAAGGATTTTGAAGGTTTTCGTAAAATTTTGAAGATTTTCAAAATTCTTTTCTAATTTTAAAAAGATTTTGTAAAATTCTTTAGGATTTCATGAAATTTGATGAAATTTCTAATGATTTTAAGAGTTTTTAAATGTTAATGACAAATGGCAGACGTCACTTTAGACATATGGGGCATTATTCCTCAAGTGTACCACCCTCAGAATTCAACTTTGTCTGATCGAACTCAAACTTGGGTAAAGTATAGTCCTCCTAGTTGGGCCAACCATATAAATGGAGTTGGAGCAACTATATCTATGGTTGCTGCAATTATTCTATGGATGCGCCATATTTATTCATTTATATGGTTGGCTCGACCATGCCTTTTTTTCCGTGTGCTATTTTGAAAGTATTAAGCTCCTTTCCTATGGAGTATACAAAATTTTATCCCACATGTTTTTAATGGCTTTTTTCCTGGTCTATCGAATGTTTATAACCATTTTTAAAAAATTGAAAATTTGACCGATTTTTTTGAAAATGAAAATATTTTGGACTTTTGCAGAAAAAAGGCATGTTTTTTTTTGTTTTGGTCTCAAAATAATGCTTAAGTTTTTATATTTTGATGCTGTAAAGTTCATCTTGCCGTTTTTTGTTGTTTTCGAGAAATTAAATAAAGAGTAAAGTGCCGCGCCGACGGCGCTCGAGACTACTGGGCTTCTCGCTTCTTCGGACATATTTATCGTATCAATTATGAATATTTATTATTTATTAAACTGCTCTCTGCATTATACAGGGTTGAGACTGTTATTAAAGTGTTTTCTAATGCCTGCATTAAAGTCATTGTAGAGACGTAATATTAAGGAAATAAATTTAAATCTAATAAATCTATTGTAATACGTGGAAATAGTGTTTTTCATTAATATTACGACCCTACAATGACTGTAATGCAGGCATTACAAAACTTTAATGAAAGTTTCAACCCTGTACAATGCAGAGAGCATGCTCTTTAAACCTACAGCTCCTTATTAATACCTACTTTGACGCTATTTAAACTATAGCCCCTGCTTTAAAGCTCTAGCTCCTAAAAATATATTATAAGTATATTAGAGCCTCCTTTCAATCCATTTGAAGCTACAGGCCCTACTTTGAATCTTTTGAACCTACGGTCTCCTAATTTCAGAACCTACTTTGACGCTGTACATGCTATCTCGCTTAATGCAGACCCTACCTTGAAACTTTAAAGCCTATAGTTATCGAACTCTGAGGCTACTTTGAAGCTTTTGAGCCTCAACTTTAATGTAGACCCTACTTTAAACCTTTTAAACTTACAGTTTTCAAATTCAAACGCTTTAAAATTAACTTTTTTCATAAATATAAAAGAATAATTAATAAGCAATATAAGAGTACGTCTTACTTCATTTTTTATTAATAATATACATATAAATTTGTAATTTATATCATAAGTTATAAATGTATGATATAAAAAATATATAACTTTATTTATACACTCATCTCGCGATGGACGGCACGGCAATCGACGGCACTTTTCACGCTTGGCTGATTCTACGTTTCCCCCGAGCGTCCCTTGAAAACCTACACTGAAGTGCCGGCGCTCGAAACTCAGCGCCGTATCAGTGCTCTCAAACGGGGCTACCTGCGCGCGCAGCACGTGTTGGCTTTCTGCTGGAGAAATTCTGCAATTGACTGTAATCTGGCGCGCGATTTAAAATCGAATTAAATGGACCAATGGAAGAATTTTTCCACGAGCCAACACGAGCTGCGCGCGCAGGTAGCCCCGTTTGACAGCACTGCGCCGTACTGCGTAGCCTGCGTAGTATAGAAATTAATGAATCTTAAAGTTTACATATACTCGGTCCTGAGTGGTGACGCCAGAGTGCTCGCTCGAGCTATTATAATTTCGACCGATCGAAGGCACACAAGACTCGAGCGGTGCCGTCGATCGCGAGATGAGTGTAATAAAGATATAAATGTTTATTTATAATTTATATCATATATAAACATTAGGGTGGTCCAAAAATGCATTGCAAAATTTTTTTTCACCTTACAGGGAAATTCCCCCCCCCCAAAAAAAAAAGTTTCCATTTCCGTATTATTGTTACTTTTTAGCAATTTCCGTAGTCTTTTTCATACAAATAATTACTAATGGACAATTTGAATATTTCCCATGACTTTTTAAACAATTATTTATTTCCAAAAATGTAAAAAATAAGCGTATTTTCTGATTGAAATGTAATAGTTTGTCATTGTTTGGAGTAGTAATTTTTTTTAAAAACATTATGTAAAATTGACCCAGAGATGTCCAGTTTTTTCTCAAATTGGTATCCTTTGCTACTTTTTGTTGAATAATTATACGTGAGGCCGCGACGGAGATTGGAAGTCGCAACAATGTCCACAACACCCAGAAGGAGGGTTGCGACGCCTAAGACCGACCCGAACCTGGAGCAGGCGGTCCAACGTAAATCCACGCGGCTGTTAAAGGTCTTCGCAGGGATCAACCGATACAAAGACCCTGCACGCGCGGCCCCCACCAACAGGCCACGCATAACATCCATAGAGACGGTGGCCTTTCCTATCGTCGACAGAACATCGTCAACAAGGAACCCGGAGCACGAAGCACCACCTGTTACGTTGCGACTACGCAACGAGCAAGAGAAAATATTATTTAAATTTTGAAATTTTATTCCGAGCGGCTGAAATAGGGCAGGAACCCATAAAAATGGGTTCCTGCCCTATTAAGGGTAAGAAAACCGCCCTCACATGTGAACCCTTCTTCCTTTATTAATAAAGATCAATTTTAATTGTAAAATGATTAGGAAATATGGTTTGATTGAGTAAAAATAAAGATTTTTTATATTTCTATATGAATTTAAATCTTTTTATTTGTCAGTCACTTACAATATTACTGAAAATCTGCATTCCGTAGAATTGGAGGCGAAGAGAGATAGCACCTTACGACACAGGAGAAATTGTACTCTTAATACTACCGAGATTTACTCGGGCGAACACTTAATTTTGTAAAAAAAAATATAAAATGAAGAATTTAACCGACTCTCCACCGAACTTTTCCGATACTCGGACGGTACCGTTCAACCGCGTCAGAGACTCGTAATAAGGTGGAGTTTTCTTCTCCAGCAACAAGCTTAACTTTTAGGGGTTGAACGTTGACCCTAGTCCTGAGTTGATCGGTATCAAGTCAAGAGAAGAGTCGGTTGTTCAAAGTTGATCTTGTCACTATTGAAGATGCACCAAGACTGGCTTCTCGAAGATGAGCAAGCAACTCCTTCGAATTTTCCCCACCAAGATAGAAATTTGGAAAGGTGGAGGGAAAAATAGATATAAAAAAAAGAAAAGGTACTAGAGGCTGCATCACCAACTATTTCGTTGACCTTAGTCTCGAGGAAAGCGGTTTATGATGTGCGCCAATCTGGCGACCAGACGTTATTTAAAATATGCTATCCTTTCCTTCTTCTCGAAAGGAAATTCAGCTATTTGTTGTTGCCATCTAGTCCTTTTTCTCAATTTCCGAGATTTGGGTTTTCCAAAATCTTGGTAGAAAAGCATATTGTCATATGTGCCTGAGTAAAGGTTGTTAAGAAGTAATAAAAGGTGTTTGTCTCCAAGGACAATGGTTGAAGGCACCCGTCCTTGAATCGTCAAAGCTCGAGTGGAAATTTAAATCGGTTTATGTTTGTGAAAGAATGATAGAACAAAAAATTATCGTGAGAAACTTTCTCCTCCTCCAAAATCTGTGGGAATGTTACAAAATTATAAAAAAGAAGGAAAAGTTAAAAACTATGGACGTTAAATTATAATTATGAAATTAAAATTAAGTGGGCCCACTCAAACATATTCACATATACGCACACACGATTATAGTAGCTATACTTCTTACTTTCTTCAACAATTAATAAGATTATTAATAAAAAATAAAAAGAAGGGAGGATATGTCGCGTCCGGACGTAACACACCTGCCCCGGAGATCACACCCCCGACGGAAGAAGTTGCTCCCTCCACCATCGAACCTTCTCTCCAAACCACCACCGAGGACAGTGCCGAGGAAGCCCTGCGGGTCATCCCCACCGTACCCAATCACCTGGCCTACGTACTGCCAGATAAGGTGGTTCTGCAGGTACGCGTTGGAAGTAGACGGCACCGAGAGAAGGTGGGGAGCAACCTATACAACCTCCGTTTCAACCAGCAGGAGATACTCACCAGCCTGGCTGTCATCCCGGAGGAGGTAGTAAGAGCAGTGCACAGATTTGTAAAAATTTTCTATTTTGACAGTTGTAAGTGTTCGGGTGACAAGGTAGCAAAATTGCCCGTTCTTCTTTATAATTTTGTAAATTGTCATTTTCTCACGCAAATTTTTCATTCAATATTCTCCGATATCTGAAATATTATTTCCATATGTTATTTGACTGATATCAGCTTTTTATTGTCATTTAGTGTTTACCGAAACACACGGTATTTTGTTTTCGTATTTCTATCTCCGTCGCTCTACTATGTTTCGCTCTCGGAAGTAGGGGGGAGATGTGACGGACAGTCTTGTCGCCCGTCACATATTCCTATCTTTCTATCGCTATCTCTTATCAGTTCACGTCACCGAGCGGGCGGGGCGAGAGTTCCGCCAGACGGCTTCCCCTACCATCCGCCGACTATTCGTTACGTAATTACAAGTGCTTAAATGCACCGAATCAGTGTTGCCAGACGTAGGGTAATTACCGTATTTGTACGGTAATTTTGAGCGCCGTAGGGTGTACGATTACCTTACAAAAAAGTACGGTATTTGTACGGTAATTTGGAAAAATGTAGGGTATTTTTTCCCAAGATTTTTTAACAAAACTAGCGCGGAATTACTGGGGGAAATATTCGATATGATTTGAATTGTCGCGCGGAGCGCTGTCACGTAACGATGAAGGCGGGAACTAAACCTGAATTCTTTTGGCTGGTATGGTCACGCGGGTGGAATTCCATGCAGGCGCAAAATTCAAAGCGCGAAACGAACAGCCAATGATAGAGAATCTTTGAGGAGACAGAAATTTAAAAGTTCCAATCATAGTCTGGTTATCGTTCTACAAACTATCGCTTGAATATTTATGCTATTACGAGCAAGATGGTTTCAATACAATATTCAATTAATCGATAAAATCAGCTCAAATTAGTTTTACGTAACCAAGTTCTGCGAGTATTTAACTGTGAATTAAGTGATATAGTCCCAAAGTGTTAGAAAATACAGATTTGTTGTTTATTTTTAAATAAAATTATTTGAATATTTGGCGCGCAAAAAGCATTGCACGGCGCATGCGCGATGAGAGCCGCGTTCCTAAGTTTATGAGAGAACCTAAAAAAAAAAAAAAAAGGTAATTGAGTGAGAAGTGTGTGGGAAAATTTCTTTATCAGCGTAAGGTAATTGTAGGGTAC
>UCOH01006219.1:0-13018 GCA_900474275.1 Synergus japonicus
ATGTAGATCTTTTTTAGACTAATAATTATGTTTACTATCATTTTCTCTATATTTTGCGTTATTTGGCTCAAAATTTGAATTTTAAATTTTTTAAGGAAATTCAAAAAGTTTTTATGTCAGTCCTATAGAGTGTTCAAAAAGAAACATTTTTCATCTTTAGACTTTTTTTCATATCGTGCGTTGCTTGTCTTTTAATTTAAGTTTTCTTCTATTTTTTTTTTATTTTCAAAATGTTATAAGTCTTTCAATTTTTTTTTTATCCAAAAAAGTAATTAAGAAAAATTGTTCGACTTTTTGAGTACTATGAACATCCGTGATTAGAATTTTCAAATTAAGAAAAAAAGTGGTTTCAAAATTTTTCAAAATGCTCCAACTTTTTGAATTTTTATCCAAAATAGCTGGCTAACGAACTTGACCTTCATTTTAGGACACTAAAAGAGTATACCAAAGGACAATCCAATCGGTCGATTCTTTCGAAAGTTATCGTGCTCACAAACTAAAAATCTACAGACAGACACACAGACAGACACACAGACACACAGACAGACAGACAGACACATTCGTAAAAACATGTTTTTCGGGTTCAGGGGGTCCCAAAACGTGGACATTTGACAAAAACTGGGGGGGTCAAATTTTACACAAATCTAATACCTTCTCTGATGAGAATGTAAAAACACTGATCCCGAACACTGTGGGTTGTGCACGCAATACACTCGAGTCTCCCAAATGTCAAGACATTTTTGTCATGTCATTTTCCCAAATGTCATGTCAAAAAATTCTTTACATATAGCAGTGATCACAGAACGTGTGATTTTTTGGCCCCCACTATACGACCCACGAGCTCATGCTATCTTTCTCTATCAATAGGTTTGTGACTGTTGCTAGAGAGAGAAAGCATGAGCTCGTGGGTCGTAGAGTGGCGGCCGAAAAATCCCACGTTCTGTGAACTGTGTGCGTTTATACCTGTGTCCGACCGACCGGTGCAGGCAAAAAGTACATGAGAGTAAAGAAGAAAGGAAGTTATTTTTGTTCAATTTTTCATTCTCCATCTCTTTTACTCTCATGTACCTTCTGCCTGCACCGGTCGGGCAGGCCGAGGGTGAACGCTCCATGATCACCAGTGTTGGTCAGTTACGCGTAACTTGAGGTTTTTGACGTATTATACGTAAAAAACATGTAAAAAACGTCATAAATGTAAAAAAATATGGCGGACATAAGAAAACCCGGAAAGAACAAACATAACCTCACTTTTTGAATATTGGGCGCTAATAGCGACCAATCAGATGCTACGGCTCCATTTTTAACACGTATATTACATTTTGTAAAAAAACTCAGAATGTAATATACGTACGTAAATTACGTCAAAAACCTCATGTAATTTACCTAAGGTATATTACGTGCACAACCCTGGTGATCACTGACATATCTCCATAGCAGGAATATACATAGTGATGTGCTGTGACCGTAATTTTCTGGTCACTGGTAAGTTCTTACCGTAACTCGGTAAATTTTTGGTAAAACTGGTAAGGGCGTAGAGGGCTATCTTCCCTTTACGGTAAGGGTGCCGTCCTATGGTAGCAGAAAACGCAAAGCAGAAAGCAGAAAATAGTTAGAGTGAAAGAGAGAGAAAAATCTATCTGTCTTTTTTACTCTTATGATTTTCTGCTTTGCGTTTTCTGCAAGCATAGGACGGCACCCTAATTTATCATTTACTCTATTATTGACGCATATTTTTAAAGAATAGCCTCCTGATATACATTTTATAAGAGAAAGGTAGCTATAATAAGCAAAAAATGTTTATGAAATCATTTTAAGGGCGATGGAATCTGAAAGTAAAAACTGTCAAAATCTGTAGAAAGAAATAAAGCTATCATGTGGACTAGAATTTTTCCAGCCAAAGGCAAAAGAGGGAAAATTTATAGGTTTTAGTTAGAAAAAAATAGAGAGAAGAAATGAATAATGGGCGATTGATGATAAGTTTGTCGAATACTCACTTTTATAGTCCCAAAATAGCGTTTAATTATTTCCTATCAGAAACGGCGAACATTTTGACTTCCATGATGAAAGAAACTAAATATTGATTCCTGCTAGAGATATTTTGCAGGTCCGCCGTTTGATACACAAGTGTCAATTTTTGGAATTAATCGGAAGCTTCAACAAGGGAACATCCGCCACCACGAGAGTCCCCAGACCTGTGTATACGACCGTGGGAGCCACCCTACACATTAAAAATTAATAAAAAAAAGAAAAAGAACAGATTAAAACCCCTCAGTGCGTTTATTTCGGCCCTATCCAGAATTTGGTCGGAAATTAATTACGGTAATGGTTTGCATCAAATACGTTACGTACCAGCCCTACGAAAATATTCATTTTTATTTTTATAAAATTTTAAAAGAAATTTGATTTAATAAAATTGCTTCATTAAATTTCGCAAGTGATCTAAATGAATGAAGTAATTGTATGAAGAATATTTTTTGAGGTCACTGGCATCGGTAACCTAAGCTGCTAATGCAACACCTCGGCGATAAATGACTAAGCAAGCCTCGAAACATAAACTGAATTTCAAAACACAAATGAACAAACTATAATTAAGAAATATAAATATAAAATATAAGATTAGTATATTAATAGGGAATGAGTGGATAGGATGAGAAGAAAGCTTGACGTCTATAGCTTCAACTAATAGAGACGGTCACTCATGCCGGGAAATAGTATCTAAATATATAGTGGACGATCTGAGGTGCGTTATCAGTCCACTCGCCTCTCCCACACGTCCTTCCTATATCAAATTCATCCTTCCGCATTTCTCTCTTGAAAATTATATTGAAGTAATAACATGCTGGTAAATTATATTCTATTTAACGGTGTTGGAGCATTTTCAAACCACTAAAAATTAATGTAGACTTTACTCAAATCCGCCATTGTGTGCAGGTAAACAGTACTTACATTTTGCCAAGTCCCTGTCCGAGCAAAAAAGGCACAAAACTTCACTCCAAGGGTGCTTCACTCACTCAGAAAAATTTTCCGAATCTCGATATGCACTTCAAAGCCCGAGCACTTACGAAAATCATGTAAAAAAAGAAGTTTGAGAAATCGCGTACACTCAAATAAAATTGAGTTGAAAAATAGAATTGGGAAATCGTTCTGAATAAACGAATACCATTAAACATTGCAAAATGTTCGATATTAAAAATTTAACAAATTCTGATTCTATTGCACAGTAGAAAGAATGATTTCAAAATACAATCAGAATTTACAGATCATGGGTTTCTTGCCTTCGATCTAAGTACCAGCAGAAATTCACATTTCTGCAGTGCAATTATTTTCGTTATACGATCAAAAAGTGCTAGCACCAAAATTCTTTTGGTCTTGCAATTCACTCCAAATCTTTCAGCCAATCAAAATTTCCTGACTCCTCAGAAATTTCCCACCAAATCGACCGATAGCACACCTACATTGGGCATTACAAAATCAAGGCAAGTTAGTCGCTCTTGGCAATATACTGATGAGTTTCCATCTCGAGTTCGGAAGTCTCTTTCAAATCATCTCGGAAAAATCAGTGCCTATCTCTTTAGTATTTTTCGTAACCGCGCTCTCCTATCAGGTGGCCTGGACATAATCGCGAAAAGGGATGCTAGACGTCGAGTTTCTACGACATTCCGGATTAACCATAAGTGCCGGAAAAGTAATTCCAAAAGAATCTGAAAGTCGAGTCAAATTGTATGAGGGACGCATAATCTCTAAATTCAACTAGACTTTGAGGACAAGGGAATTCCAGTTTTCTGAATTGATTCAAGTCAAAATTGGCTGAATTAATTCACTAAACAAATTTCTTTGGTATCCTAAGGAATTGGATACGGCACTTAAAAAATGTGTCCCTATAAAAGTGTATTAGTGAAAAGTGCGGGAATTCGCTTACGGGAGTTTTTCACTAGAGGACTGATAAGTAGTTTCTAGCTCGAGTGTACATTTTCGGCAGTGGTTCCTAGAAGTTAATGAACTTCTACATCGGAGACGGTGAACAATTTTATTATAAAAAGTCACACTGGATAGATATTCACACTCGAATCTCAAAGCGAGTAGGAATTTCTAAATCCAGGTAATAGGTTTCAATATTTATATTCCCGTGTGGAAATTTTGTAATGGCGCTAGCTAGGCCCAGACTAGGACAAACTTGGCCCCAACTTGGGAATCTAGACAGGACCGAACCACAAATGAAACGCTTAACCCGGCCAGAGCCTAACTTACTAACCGACTTGGCCCCAACTTTACTATATTTATTTTTCTAGTCTCAGCCATACTAAATAAAAAAATTATTTTTTTAAATAAAAAATGAGAAAAACATTTATAAACGTAAAATTATTTATTTTTAAAGAACATTTAAAAAACTACATTAAAAATTACTGAAACAGATCTTTTATTTATCCAATTCTTCTAAAAAAATGTTCTTGAATTAGAATTAATTAATATGTT
Source organism: Synergus japonicus (assembly GCA_900474275.1). Classification (NCBI taxonomy): domain Eukaryota; kingdom Metazoa; phylum Arthropoda; class Insecta; order Hymenoptera; family Cynipidae; genus Synergus; species Synergus japonicus. The sequence continues at coordinate 4,474 of UCOH01006219.1, forward strand.
ATAACCTAAATATATTTTTCGAAGTATATATAAGAACTTACTTTCATTTTCGTTCTGCAACCTTGGAATGTTGCAAATTGCTCGACGCCTCCGAACGTGTCAAGTACTATTATACATTTTCGACATTTTTAATAATGTAATTAATAATTAAAACTTCCAAAACCAAAATCGAAAAAATACTCGCCAAAATAACCACCAACAAACCTATTTGTCAATTGTCTTCAAGACAGATGCACAGCCAAGTTAATGGCGCTGCAATCGAGCTAAATGAAACAAAGTTGACTGTAACTAGATTTAATATATTAACCCTGTTGTAGCCATAAAATAATTTTCCAAGTTGGGGCCAAACCTGTAATTGGGCAAACATTTGGCAATTTCCACACGGGTTAAAATACATAAGAAGGAGTGTTGAGATTTAATTGCTCTCACTCACTTCGGTTAAAAGCCATTTATGTGATTTTAGTATAAATATAGGACATACAAATGAAGCGTGGGAGTGAATGTGTACTCGTTAAAAGGACTAGAGTTGATGTTAACCATCCACGAACATTTAAATAAAAAGATCGCCCACTTAGTCCAGACAGCACGTCGTAAAAAAACATTATTTTCCGTAATAATTCCCAGAAGCAATTTTTTTGGAAATAGATTATGGATGGGGTCCTGAATGACCCTTAAAAATGTGTGCCGTGGATCGATTGCCAAAGGGTGTTTTTTTTCAAAAAGAATTTTCAAAAATCAAGTTTGCGTGGACGGACTATTTCCATTGCGTTGTATAAAAAAAAGTTCAAATTAAAAAAGATAATTTGCAAAATTCTAAGAAAAACAAAAAAAAGCGAACCTTCTATCTCTAATAGGTTACGAGTTACAGTCATTTCAAAAAACCACTTTTTTCTGAATTTCGTCGAAAAATCACTACTTTTTGTAACATTTGTATGTACCAACGAACCTAATGATTTTATGAAAAATTTTTTTACAGATGAGTGAAATTTCATGGGTTTATCTTTAATTTGCCGTAAAGGGCAAAGTCCTAACCCTAATAGGTCAAAAGTTATGACCTCTTTTTTTTGCATTTTTTCACTAAAATTCTAAAAATTGGGATTTTCAAATATACCTCGTTTCTTTTTGATCTGCGGACGAAACGCAGAGGAAAGAAATTAAAATAGACTCAATTCTGCGTAAAATGAAAAAAGAGGATATCTTAGCTCTAATAGGTCACGAGCTATGACCTTGGAAATTAGACCTTTCTTGCATATAATCGTCTGAGTGCACCATGCGGGGCAAGTACAGCCATGTTTGAATGTTTTAATGCAAATGAAGTATCTAGCTCTAAATGTAAGTAAAATATACATCATTTTTTATTAATAAACAATGAGTTTTTATTAAAAAAATCATATAAACATTTTTTTAAATAATTTTTTTTTAAATTTTTCAGTAATTTTACGGTTAGAATGTTTTTGTTGTAATATATTGTGTTAATAATAAAATTGTCATTGTTAACAAAAAAAAATTTTATTCTGAAAAATTAATTTTATAAGTATGTATGTACATAAATCTTACATCTTATATATCTCTATATAAACGTCTACACTACTATGTAATTTTGTCACTATGCTCAATTTCTTGAACTTCGTGTGTGGCTCTAGAGTTGATGTCAAAATTTACACCTTCGTTAAAATTGTCGCTTTTAATTGTATGAGTGTTATCCTCATTTTCCTCAAGATCCTCTAGTTCTGGCTGAGGGATATTCTAAGAATTAAAAGCGACAACTTTGACGAAGGTGTAAATTTTGACATCAACTCTAGAGCCACACACGAAGATCAAGAAATTGAGCATTAGGACAAAATTACATCGTAGTGTAGACGTTTATATAGAGATATATAAGATGTAAGATTTATGTACATGCATGCTTTCATTTTCTGAAACGGAGAAATGCATACCGAGCAGACAAATTGCGGGAAGAGATGACGATTTTCAAAGTCATTTCACTTTTCACTATTTTATAGACACAACACCATCACTAAATAAAAAAAACGTTCTGCACAGAGTCCTTCCACAATATAAACTTTCAAACTCTGAAAGAAACTTTGCGGAACTTTGCGACATAAAAATTTGGCGCGTCAGGAACTTTTTTGATATCACTTGACATGTCAGAAATATGACAAAGATGGAGGCCAACCAATCAACCATCTGAAATTCATCATTTTAGTTCCAAAAATGCCCGTTGGTACTGTTTGAGCGTAAGTGATACACTCACAGATGGTTGGCCTCCATCTTTGTCATATTTCTGACATGTCAAGTGATATCAAAAAAGTTCCTGACGCGCAAAGTTCCGCAAAGTTTCTTTCAGAGTTTGAAAGTTTATATTGTGGAAGGACTCTGTGCAGAACGTTTTTTTTATTTAGTGATGGTGTTGTATCTATAAAATAGTGAAAAGTGAAATGCCTTTGAAAATCGTCATCTCTTCCCGCAATTTGTCTGCTCGGTATGCATTTCTCCGTTTCAGAAAATGAATATTTGTAGTCAAAATATTAATTTTCTCAAGAAAAACGCGATGCATTTTTTATAAGATGCACTCTAGAATTTCGTCAGACCCGAAATATTTGGTGAGTTTATTTTATTTATTTCGAAATATAGTCTTTAAATTAAATACGGAGGCAGGACCGTCTTTATTATTGGTGGCACCCAAAACATTTTCTAAGTTCCCATTATCCAACGCCCTTAAAGAAAAAAATGATTGGTCTAAACAAAAAATTTCAAGATAAGAGCAAAGAATGTGATTATCTTCAAAATTTAATAAGTCAAAAGGATAGTGAAATAATTCGAATACGACAGTTGAAGGAAAATTTACAGAAATGCTATATAAATTCTACAGATGAAATGAAAAGTAAGAAAGAAATTTATATTTTTTAAAAGTATATATGCTATTATAATATTAATATTATTATTACTTGTTTCTATTATACTAAAACGAGTCTTTTTTTGCAGCCCTACACTGAAAAAACGATATTCTAATATTAAGAATATCATATTCTTACAGGCATATTCTTAATAATATTTTTAATAAAGTAAGTGGGATTCTTACTTTAAGAATATCTTCTAAACGAAAGGGAGAAAATATTCTTAAAATGAGAATATTCTTATAGGAGTATGCGCAAAGGAAAATGCGCTCGGATTGAATATACCCTGGAAAAAATGTGGGACCACCATCTCATGACCTTAGGGTAGTGGTTTCGGTTATAGACTCGCGTCCAATAGATCGGGGGTTCGATTCCCCCCAGCGGTTGCGTGCGAAATTTTATTTGTTATATAAGCGTTTAAATGTACAAATAAAGATTAGTTATAGAATATCCGTAATATAACATAGAATAAAAACCATGTTCTTAATCAATAATTATTTTTTAAGATCAATAACAGGTCAAGAATATATTCTTAATGAAAGTGAATATATATTATTCATGTAAGTGTGCCTTCCTCTTACATCAAGAATATATTTTTGGCGCCTATTTAAGATGCAAATATTCTTAAACAAAGTCGGAAATTCTTAAAATTAGAATATCGTTTTTTCGGTGTATTCAATCAAAACTCAAATAGGAGAACCGCTATGCTACACAACGGTTATTTGCCATTCGGATATGTCAAAATGGACAAATCAAAAGTTAGTTCATTATTCATTCATTAGAAGGGATATAAACAATAAAAACATGAAAAAAATGACATACAACGAAATATAGTTTTACATTGGATACCTATTAAGTATTCTTATAAAGTTTTGAGAAGCTCAAATCAGTTTTGGGTGCTTTAAAAGTTGATTTTCTTCTACATAAACTGTAGTTTTTAAAATCCATCAAAACTTACTTTGATAAAAAGAAATACTTTATATAAGAAAAAATTAATAATTTTTTTCGCAACTCTATAGAATAACAAAGTTTTTCAAAGGTTTTTACCACTCGAAAACTTTCAATCTATATCATATATTAAGCACGTTATAAGGGACCCAATATTAAACTTTTCTTTACTAAGCTGCTTTTCTTTTGAAGCTTTTTTCCTTCAATCCAGTTCATAAATTTTAATTACCTCAAAAAAATCATTTATTTTAATAAATGAGAATGAAAATTTCAGAAATACAACTTTCAAGTTATTAGCTTCAAGTTGTGGTCCAAATACCACACTTGATACTCCAACTTAAAATGATCTTATCGTGTTATCATATCACTCTATATCTTCATTTATAAATTATATTGTTGCAGGTACACTTAGGAAGAGATGTTTGGATTTCTACAGATTCCTACTACTTAGCAGTTTGTAATATTAGATCTTACTCCGTGTTTGTCAGAAACTTAACTCTTGTTGTTTTTGGTGAGGATCAACTAAGAACGTGCACTTCAACTGGTCGAGGTATTAATCGCAACAAGCAGACGAAAAAGCCAGGAGCTGTGAAGTTAGACGAAAGAAAATGTCTAGCTATTCAAGACGCACATTAATATTAATAAGATATATTAATTAATTCAATACATAAAAATTTCTACATAATCATCTTCCATTTCAGACTTCTATTGTTACTGGTTAATGTCGAAAAGAAGTATGAGTGACATTGAAGCAGATATGGAAGCACGAAAAACATTTGATTATATTCGAAAAAAAATATCGTATTTGAAAACTATCCCACACGGTAATTGCAAAACTATTTTTATTCTACGGTATATAGCAATCTTAAAAACTTATTGTTTTTTTAAATATTTTATATTATAATTGTATTTGTAGGTAATAGATAGACAAAAATTGGAGACACCAATCAAGAGGATACTTTAAATAAAGCACCTCTGCAGGGTGAAAATAACTAATCTAACGCTGATGAAAGTTTACCTCTGCCTCCAGATGTAATGAATTTGGCGATTGCGTTAAGAGAACCTAATGTAGAGGATGAAGAAGCAGAAACTTTTTCAGAAGGTGAGGAAAACCTTTCGCTTGAATCTGAACCTTCAATTGATTCTGGGGAATATGAAATGCAGAAAATTGAAGAACAATACGAGGGACGAACAGAAGACTTAAGAATTAATTAAACTGTCGGATACATGGATCAAGCATTTGATGCGAATAGAAATAATTTATGTAATACGCAGGCAATGTACGAAGGCGTTGGTACGCATTCCACTGACCTAAGAGTCTCACCTTACAAAAGTTCCTTTTTACCAAATGATCTCGAGTTTTCAGAGTTAATTTCACTCTAAGCTACTAATACCATTAATGCTATTAATACCTTGTTTAATATTTTTAATATTATTTACTTAAGGTTAATGTTAAATTACTTTAAAATTTAGTATATTTTGTACAGCAGATATGTAAGAAACGTCACATCTACTAAGTATAGTTTACAAAAAAAAATTACTCTTATTACATTCAGGTTTTTGACTTTATTTTTACGCTACTTTTTTTTAATACAAAAAGTACCGTCAACATTTTCACTTTTGTATTCAGTATTTCACAACTATTGCTATTACAAATTTTTAATAATATAAACAATAATTTAGAATATTTTAAAATGTAAAAGCATTTTTATTTCATTTATTATAACCTAATACTTTTGAATTCGAAACATTAATACTTTATTTAAAACGATCCAATACTTTTAAATGCGAAGGATCCGCAACTGCCGTCTCGCATTCGGCGCCGTGAAGTTTAATGCGAACCAATACTTTTTAATTCAGCGTGATGAAGCCTAATGCGAACTAATACTTTTAAAAACTTTCAATCGCATCAGAAAACGGGATTGAATCGCGTTCAAAATGTTAATACATTTTAATACTTTTCAATGCGATGTTTTTTACAGGGAATTTATAGTACGTTAAAATAAGACATTACCTAGGCTAAAAACTATTTTAATTTATTTATTAGAAAATTATAATTAAAGGTGTCAAATTTGCAATGAATTATAATCTTTCTTGTAATAATAACGACATAACTAATACCAGGTGTATAAGCTTCAATCCGCTGTTTTTTAGGTAAAAGAAAGTCTTTTCTTTGCAGACAATAAAATAAACTTTATTCAAAGTATTTTTCCTCGCTTGCTATACATTTTCCCCATCTTTCGGACAATTTGTGTATACCACGCCAAAAAAAGTCTTTATCTTTCGATGCAAACCACTCGTCAAGCCATTTTCCGACGTCTTCGTACGAATCGAAGCGTTGTTCAGCGAGCGCGTGACCCATCGACGAAAACAGGTGGTAATCAGAAGGGGCCAGGTCTGGTGAATAAGCGGGATGAGGTAGCATCTCCCAGTTGAGTGTTTTTAAGTAGTTTTGGACCATTTTTGACGTATGCGATGGGACGTTGTCGTGAAAAAAAATCAGCTTCTCATGTCTTTCTTCATAATCCGGCCTTTTTTCACGCAAAGCACGGCGCAATTTGATTAGTTACTGGTGGTAGCGGTGAGCATCGACAGTTTCACCAGGTTTTAAAAGCTCATAGTAGACGACACCCTGCTGATCCCACCAAACGCACAGCATCGTCTTGCGTCCAAAGCGATTAGGTCTTGAGAAAGAAGTTGATGGTTGTCCGGGATCGACCCACAATTTTCTTCGTTTCGGATTCTCAAAATAAATCCACTTTTCGTCTCCAGTCACCACACGATGCAGAAACGACTTTCTTTTGTGCCTAGCAAGCAAGATTTCACATGTGTTTTGGCGTCGCTCCATCTGCCTATCGTTCAGTTCATGAGGTACCCATTTTCCCATTTTTTGGATCTTTCCCATGGCATGTAAACGCATGGAAATGTCCGGTTGAGTAACACCTAACTGTTCGGCAAGCATTTTTTGTGTTTGTGTATCGTCTTCATCCAAAAGAGCCTGTAATTCATGCTCCTCACCTTTTTTGGGCCGATTTTCACGCTTCTTGTCACTCAAGTCAAAATGAGCGTTTTTGAAACGACGAAACCAGTCTCTGCAAGTTGTTTCCGATAAAGCACTGTCACCATAGGCCTCCACAAACATTCGATGTGATTACTCAAGGAAAAATTTATGTTGTATAAAAAAACTGACTATGTGCACTGATTTATATAGACAGGTGTCGAACTCACACAAAAAAAAAGCATGACGTTTCTATTGTAGCTAAATATGTTCAATACCGCTATCTCTGAGCAAACAGCGTATTTAAGCTTATACACCTAGTATAGTCATGTTTTTTAGATACTGTTAATCATAGATTAAAGCAAAGAGACAAAACTTTACACAGAAGTTGAATCATATAATTCTGCAAAACGCAATTGTCCTGTCTGTTCAATGAAATGATGTGAACAGAGAAATATTAACAGCTGCACAGATAGAAGAACTGAAACGTTTTAGAGATGAGCATTGAGGTAACGTACATAACATGTAACAACTAATATTTATTATCGTAATTAATCATTCGTTTTAAATCGAATGTATATTATTACTCATATTTGACAGAATAATTTTTTTTTACAGAATGTACAGAATGAAGATCAGTCGAAGTTGGAGAGATAAGGAGTTTAGATATTTTTTATGTATTTTTCTACTTGATTTTATAAGATTTTGCGATGTAACCTGATTAGTCATAAGATAGTCTCGCTTTCAAGAGTATTTAAAAGTAGATTCAATCTTTGGAGATCGCCTTGTATACGAATGTAATCATTACGATTATTTTTAAGATTTTGTGATGTGACTTTCCCTACGATAGTCTCGCTATTTTAATCAGAGACTTTAAAATTTGAATCAGTGTCCATTATTTTTTATTTTTTATTTTTTTAAAAGATTTAATTTCCATTTGAAAGATATTGATACATTAGAAATTATTTAATTATGTTATTTTTGTTCGTTTCGAAGATTGTAGTGGGAAAAAAGTTTTGGATGGCTCTACTTGTTCATAGTATAATTGGGTGATTGTAAGATTGTGGGCAAACTTGAGGTCCCAGTACTATATAATTTATAATGAGCTCTTTTTGATTTTTTAAATTTATTTAATAAATACTTATTATCATTCTGAACAACAATCTGAAAACAATTTTTTAATTTTTATTCTCATTTTATTTAATTTCTTAAGAAAATACCTCAAAAGTCATTCTTTTCCGGTTTATACACTGTCCCAACCTCAATCTGTGCGCGGATAAAACTATTTTATCCATTTTTTTCCAAAGAAAACTAAAAAATGCCTATTGTATTATGTTTATGAATTCCGAAGGTACAAATATCTAATTTAAAAAATTTTTTGGACGCCAAATAAATAGTTTTGCATAAATTTTAAAGTCGGTCCCACGATTTTGACATAAATAGTTTTCATTGGTGTACACCCTTTTTTTGTAAAAAGTATTATAGTTAAAGATAAATTGTAAACACAGAAATATTAAGCTTGACGATACGAACAAGATTCTATAAGATAAAATGTATAATGATCATAAATTTTTCTTTTAATCCGATATTAAAACTGGAAAGTACACTTGGACAACAAAATTTTCATTGGTGTACACCTCTTAAAAAATGTGTTTTCGATTTTAAAAAAATATAAAAACCATTGTATCACATACTTGGAGAT
>UCOH01006220.1:0-17004 GCA_900474275.1 Synergus japonicus
GGTTTTAACTCTATGAGATCCTCGTTAGACTGCGTTGCCCATCTCTCCTTGAATCGGTTTTGAAGGAATTGGACAGGGTAAAATTGGTGGGAGTTTTCGCTAAGTGTTACTTTTTTATTGGTCGATGAAATTGAACTATTTTATAGAAGGCATTGACACTTTGATAACTTTTGCTAAATTTGCAAAAGTGCATGTGTCGTGATTTCCTTAGTTGCATTCTATAAGAATGAACAGATTATTGGCCAACCAGGAATTTGCTGAGTGGCTGATTCCGTTTGTAATTTATTTCTTTTTAATTTATTTTTTTATTTTTCAATTTGAAATAATTTCAGGCTTTAGTTTTTCAACTCAAAATTGAGTGTTTATTATCCTAGCCCTTTATAATGTTTTCTTTTTTTTTAGTAATGAAAACTATGAATTTCTAAAGCCATATTTTAATTTTTAGTAAATTTGCATCATTTTTTTTATTGGAGTTATATTGCTTTTTTCTTGGGTGTAGGGTTGCAGTTGTTTACCTTTGCGATATATATATATTTTTTTTTTAACATTATGTATAAGTATGCTCCCATAACATATATAAATACATATACATATATGTGTATTTATATTTAAATTTCTATCTAAAACATCTTATTTTGGTATTTTCCTTAAGTTTTAGTTTTTTCTAAATTTCCTTCGGGATTCGTGGCGAGTTGAGTCGCTCATACAGTGTTGCCTGGGCATGTACTTGATAACATCGGTTTTATGTTACCGAGTCAAGGATTCTCTTATGTATTTTCAGGAAAATTAAAACGTGCGGGTTTCGTACGTTACAAAATTTCTCGTCATTTCCGAATCTGCAGTCAAAAATCCATATTTTGCAATATTTACCGGTTTGACCTTGAGTTGACCTAAAAACGTATCATTATGGGCTGATTGACCTATGAGATATTGATTAAAAAATTTTTATAATACCATATCTGGACGTTAAATTTCCCGCTCTTTCCGAATCTGTAAACAAAAATCCATTTTTGCAATATTTACCGGTTTGACCTTGAGTTGACCTTGATTATGATTCGGTAGGGTCAATTGGATCTCGTGGGGTAAACGGACATCAGATTCGGACTCACCGTGCCGTAAAACATAAGGGTATATAGGTCACCTTTCTGCAACAAGACCTTTTTTTTGTGTGCCGGTGTTATTAAACTGCTTTCTGCATTGTACAGAGTTGAGACTGTCATTAAAGTTTTCTAATGCCTGCATTACACTCATTATAGGGACGTAATATTAAGGAAAAATACCATTTCCACGTATTACAATATATTTATGAGATAGAAATTTATTTCCTTAATATTACTTTCCTACAATGATTGTAATGAAGGCATTAGAAAACTTTAATGGCAGTCTTATCCTGTATAATGCAGAGAGCAGTTTAATCTTGTAACGTGGTCGATTTTCACAACATTATTGATCCTCCTCTCAGATTTATTTATCTAATCGGGAATCAGATTGAGAATAGAATTAATTAGATTTAAGGCTGATGGAATTTGAAAATTTTCCATGTAGAAAAACTCAGATCCCAGAGGCGCAACAATAATGGGGTTAGGACACCCAGACAGTAATTGGAGTATACCTACTTGAAATATGCATGTATGTCGAAATTATTAGAAGGATAATACAATTCCACAATAAACGCACTTTTTGACGGGTTTTAATATGTTCTTTTTCTTTTTTTAAATTGATTTTTAATGTGTAAGGTGGCTCCCGATACCCACTGTTTTGAGACGCTTGTTGCGCGTCTGTCTAATTCTGTCAACTTTTCATTTGGTCTAGAATTTTTCCAGCTAAAGGCAAAAGAGGGAAAATTTATAGGTTTTAGATAGAAAAAAATAGAGAGAAGAAATGAAGAATGGGCGCTAGATGATAAGTCTGTCGATTACTCACTTTTATAGTCCCAAAATAGTGTTTAATATTTTCCTATCATAAACGGCGGATATTCTGACTCCCATGATGGAAGAAACTAAATATTGACAACTGCGACAGTGGCACCCTGCGCGCGCAGGACGTATTGGCTTCCTGCTAAAGAAATTCTCCCATTGGTAGAGTTCTTAGTCGGTTATATTACTTCGAGAACGGTAACGAGAATGAGAAAATAACCGAGAATATAACCGAGACTTAAATTCTCTAAGAATTTATGAGAACTTATGATTTTAGAGATTTTTGTGACAAGGGAGATAATTATAGATTAATTAACCGATAAAGTATAATAAACTGTTTTTTGTACTTCTATTACTTCTTAATGAGTTTCACACAAGTTGTAAATGAAGAAACTGTCACAAATGTATGCGGAGCATAGGATGAATTTTGTGGCTTTAGTTAACTAGTAAGCTGTTGTTTTGTATATTTTACATTCCTAAATATGCCTTAACTAATAAATGACTAAAATTTAATCATGTAAATAATGTGAACGATAACAATTTTTCTAAAAATCATAAATTCTTAAATTCTCATAAATTCTGTCATATTCTCGGTCATATAACCTGGATTTAAGTTCTCGAGAATTTAAGAACTCTACCCATTGGTTAATTTAATTCGATTTTGAATCGCGCACCAGATTACAGTCAATTGCAAAATATCTCTAGCAGGAATCAATATTTAGTTTTTTCCATCAAGCAAATCAAAATGTCCGTCGTTTCTGATAGGAAAATATTAAATACTATTTTGGGACTATGAAAGTGAGTAATCGACAAACGTATCATCATTCTTCATTTCTTCTCTCTATTTTTTTGTATCTAAAACCTATAAATTTTCCCTCTTTTGCCTTTGGCTGGAAAAATTGTAGACCACATTATAGCTTTATTTCTTTCCACAGATTTTGACAGTTTGTTGACATTTTTTACTTTTAGATTCCAACGCCCTTAAGTACGATCATACCATTGCCGCATTTTGTTTTGTATTTGCCGTCTGCCTCGCTTCCGATGAACATAAATCTAAGATATTTCGGGTTATTTGTATGCTTTCACAGAGTTATGAGCCGTCTGGGATGCGTCAGTCATATGTTTTGTATTTTTGATCATCCTCAAATACTACAGATGTCATTAATAATATGTTATTAATGCAAAGTTTGAATATCCTGCATCTGAGTATGAAAAGACACATGAACTGTCACAACATGTGGACGCAGCCATAATGGTTAGCACTAGTTCCACTTTTGCAGATAAAGAGAGCAGCAGCTCTCAGATCTAAGTTATTTTTACAACTGCGACTGCGCGCTCAAACGGAGAACTCCAGGAACGATCAGTTCTGTGCTGGCTGTTCAGAAGTGAAGAAATTTAGAGTTTCGTGACAGTTTTACTGTGAGAATAAATGTAATTGAGCCATTCTAGACTTCCGTCAGGAATGTTACTTAATTATTCCATTTGGGTCTTCGGAAAGTAAGGTAGGAATTATGTAATGCTTAGCCAACGCCCAAGCATGGTGAAGCGCTGTTCGTTTTTCTTTTGGAGCATTTAGTTTCTTTGTACTTTGGAGTATCTATCTGGATTTATGTTAGAGGATATTTGAATTAATTCAAGTTTTTGTAAGATAAAATTTAGTCTTGTAAAATAATAGAATTTCTTTTTATGTTCGCATATAGTATAGTACCGTCTCTCTTCTTTTTGTTTCAATATTCGAGAATCAAATGAATTGATTGAGTTAATTCTTTTACTGAAAGTAAATTTAGTTTCTGATGATTGTAGATTTCAGTAATTTGAATTGTTCTCGAAATTCTAACAAATAAATGTTTAATTACATAACAAGAGCTGTATGCGTAGATCTCGTGTGACGTCATGACTTGATTGTGAGATTATGTAAATTTACAGTTAGAGAGTTCAAACTAATGCAGGAATGACATATTATGTAGGGTACCCACTCTAATTCTTGGTTGACAACCTTTAGCTCAAAGTAGGCTTTGTAAATATTTATGTACTTAGCAGATAAGCTTCTTCGATATTTCGGTACTTCAAATTTACTACAAACGTAACATAAACTATCAGATTTTCTGTTGCACTTATGAGAAGCAGAGTCTCTACTTGTACCATTATACTCTATAGAAGCCAAGTTTTCCACCAATGTAGGGCTGCGGTCGCATGATGACGACGATTGCGAGCCCGCTTGCTTACCCTGACCAACCGCCGATACTGGGCATCGAAAACCCTGCATCGTAGGAGTATTTTCTCGAGTATCGGCCATGACGGCATCATGCCTTCACGCCAGGACTTAGCCGGAAAAAAAACCGTTTCCACCGTCACCACGTGGAAGTGTCCTGGGTTTCGACACTCGAAAAATTTAGGTGTGGTAAAAAAGATCTGATTTCTGCTGTATTTAAAGTAAATTTTCAAATCTTTCAAAATTGAAAGAAGTTGTCTAACAAGTTGATGACAATTTACGAAAAATTCTTCGATTCACAGATAGAAAATTTAAAATATACAATATTACAAAAAGCAAAGCCCCCCCCCCCCATAAAAATACCCCAAAAACCCACAAAAATCCCAAAAAAAACCCCAATAAAACAACATCTTTTTTTAATCTTAAAAAACTGTATGAGCTGAGATACATGCGGTCACTCTCTCTACGACGAGTACATTGGTCTTAAAAATACCTAATAAATATAATATCTTGTATGCTCTGATGAGGATCGTCACAGTGACGAATATGTTCGGCTTTAACATCTTTTTTGCCACACCTAAATTTTTCGAGTGTCGGAACCCAGGACACCTCCAGGGTGATCGTTTTCATCAAGATATTAAGGAAATGGAATTTTGGTATCAAGGAAAGTGGGATGTAAACATGATGACAGATTTTTGTTGGATGCTTAAAAGGGACACCGAGATGAAGATGCAAAGGAGAAAGAGAAATCCGTTACATAGATCTTTTGAGGACAAAAGGGTTCGCTACAAAAGAAGAAAAGTGTGAATTTTTGCAATATCACGAAAAGCTGTTTGCATCTTGGAGTACCTTCATCTCTATAAAGGTAATGCACGGCTGATTCGATATATGTGCCTAGACAAAAGTTTCACAAACCATGCACAGATCATTTATGATCGGGGTGACAAGTTTGGGGCAATTCTCAGACCGTATCCAGATAGAAAGACCCTCAAAGTCATAGAAATACTAGTTATCGACTTTCAAACGAATTGATTGACCTCAACTAGACCTTCAAATCTCCTTGACCCTGACGTGCTGCGGTCTAATGGACCTCGAATTTGGAAACAGCGACCTTCAAAACATATGAAAACTGTAGTCAAGTTCCACGAAGACACATTTTCGTATTTTTGCAATCGTCATTCGAACTATCAAGTTACTAACTTAAATTGACCTAAACATGCCCTTTAGGATCATCATAAAAATAAAAATGAATACCATATCTGGACGTAAAATTTCCCGCTCTTTCAGAATTTGAAGTAAAAAATTCACTTTTTTCAACATTTTGAAAATTTGACTTTGAATTGACCTTAATGCAAACATGTTGGAATCAAAAGGATTCAAGATTCGGAAACAACAAAAAACGGTAAGATTCCAATTTACAACATCGAAAGATATAGACTTAAGCTTTATTAAAAAAAAGCATGCCTTTTTTCTGCAAAAGTCAAAACTATTTTGATTTTCAAAAAAATCGGTCAAATTTTCAATTTTTTAAAAATGGTTATAAGCATTCAATAGACCAGGAAAAAAGCTATTAAAAACATGTAGGTCAAAATTTTGTACAATACCGTCGAAAATTGTCCATACGATTGGCGCAAGCACTATTATACGACATAGAGCCTAAAGCTTTGTCTTTCATTTAAGCCAAAGTAACTTAAAAAATATCAATTGGTTCTCGAGATACGATTAAAAATGTTCAATCGTATTTGAGTTAAATTTTAATCGACGATCACGGCTCTCGGCCGGTCTGCTGTTCGCCTCCTTCAAATACAATTGAACATTTCCAACCGTATCTCGAGAACAAATGAAGATATTTTCAGGTTCTTTGGCTTAAATTAAAGATAAAGTTTTAGGCTCTATGTTGTATAATTTTCAAATTTTTGCAACAATGTTCCTTGTTTATGCAAAAAGTTGGAATCATCTTGGAATCGGTCTAGTTCGTGGACGTGATGTCTGAATTTAAAGAATATGAGGTTGTGAAGTCATTTTGAAAAATTAAAAACTTCAAAATGGCGCCCGAATTCCAAATTTTTGCCAGCAAATTCATGATTTTTTTTTCTCAGAAACTAAGCACTTTTCTAAAAAATTAAAAAGAATAAAAAGTGCTTAAAATTGGCCAACGAATACTATAAGTATACATTTTTTAGATTTTTTTTTTGCTCGAAATGCAATAGCTGTGAGCGCGGGAAAAGAGTTGTACAAAATGTGTCCGGCTAGACGTTAATGGGTTAATAAGACCGAAAATGCAATTTGCAATATAACAAAATGTAAATCACGCAAACAATATCATTTGCAAATGATTTTTAAAATAATTTTAAAAAATTTAAATGAATATTAAATTAAAATTAAAATGATTTACAAATCGATTTGTACTAAATTTATGGATAATCATACCACATAAAATCAAGTAAAGCGCAATATAGGTGATAATATAAATTTCCAATAATTACATAAACCTAGACATAATCGATCCCAAAGAGATCCTCAAATTCATACATAAAACATTCAGTACATATTAAATGGCGAGTACCATATAAATCACACAAACGCAGATAAGAAGACAATGAATTAAATTGGACTCACCGAGTACCCTGGTACTCAAACCTATTGTGATCGAGGAGCAATTCGTGGGTGGATTTGGATTCGGTCTCGGTCTCGAGTAATGTCTAACCAAGATATCTCGTTTCCACTGCGAGGCTTTATGCAATTTTCTTCCCTTGATCAGGTTTTGAGTTCCGATGTTACATGAATGAGAACATCCTTTCAAATTCACATTATGAAATAAATGAACTGGCCACAATACAACAAAGATGAACATCCACACTAAGCACAACCTATCACCTTTTTACTCAGAGAAAATATTGCAATTACAAATCAATGAAATTCACCTTTTCCGATATTTTTGTGACAGCGAAAGCGTGTCAGGATAAGTCTTTAAGAGGCCACTCAGAGAGACGAAATTAGAATGATTTCTCGCTCTCTGTACGCTACGTCTTCACGTCGCTTTATCTTAATTTCCCTACTATTTAAATTGATTGGTAAGGTGATAGGCTGACTCTTAACGCGTCACTCTCATTCGAATCGATTGATATTTCACAGATGCAAATTACAAGCCAATCGCCTCATCATCTTCTTTGAAATGAACCATAATGAAGATGATAATAACGATAATGTTCTTCTAACATTTTTTGCTTCCTTTGTTTTTTGATCGATAACTAGCTGTTTGAAATAGTTTCTTATGCTTTTTGCGTTTTCTGTCAAAAAATTTTTCTACAGATCGGCAACTGGTTTCCCTAATAAACGTTTATAATGTTCTATTGATTTTGTAGGGAATTTTAAAAACGGTCATTCTTCAAATATTCCCTTTATTTTCCGCTCCTTCTGAAAATTGAGCGCATTTCTTAGAGTTGGATAAGAGTCGCTTAGTAAAACAAGAATCGTAATATCTATGTAATCTGCTCCGGACAAAAATGAAGAGTACAGAATATGTAGCTAAACAACTGGGCTGCCACGCGCGAGGCTTAACAGCTGAGACCCGCAAAGAAAGAGAGGGAGGTGGCCGAACGACGATTCGCAGTACCGCTGCTCGCCGGTTCGGGCCCGTCCCTCAACCTGTACGCAGGCAACCGAAGTAACAGCCATGTTACAAAATGCATCGATGCGTTCCGAAGTCAACTGGTCGGATTTGACCCTCGCTAATACTTGCTAGCTATATAAATCAGCAGGTTCATCTTCTCCGGCTTCCATTTCTTCTGCTGCTTTAGCAATGCGAAACATTTGCACCGATTGGTGACTTAAGGCCATGTCAGACTTACCCGATCCCTACCTTATCAACATTTTCTTGTCTGCAACGTTACATCTACATTTAGTGAGATATCAAATTGAAAATTTCTAAAATTGATGCTAAAGCATTAAGGTACGTTTATCTGGTTTTAAATTTTTGTAAAAATAAAAAAAATTTTTTTGAAAAATTTTTTTTATAAATGTCAATATTTAGGACCAGATAAACATACATTAATGCTTTAGCATCAATTTTAGAAATTTTCAATTTGATATCTCAATAAATGTAGACGTAACGTTGCCGACAAAAAAATGTCGGTAAGGTGGGATCGGGTAAGTCTGGCATGTCCTTAATTCTATTCCAGTGTCTTGACGAATTGGCCCCCTTAAATATATTTCGCTACATCCTATTTTTGGGTTGCCCTTGGACACTGCACATTCAAATATCACTTCATTGTCACCAGAAGGGCTGATCTTGCAATTTAGATTACTGCCACATTTGCAATGACCTGAAAAATTTAAGCATAAATGAATGATTAATATATGTAATTTCATTTTCAACTATTTTATAATTGAATAAGCATTAAATTATTTTTTTATTTTCAACTACTTATCATGTAACCTTCATTATTTAAGGGGGTATCTTCATATAACCAGCGAAAATTGAACGTGAACTTGAGTAATATTTTTTGAAAAAACTATAAGATATTTTTTATTGAAATTTTGAGAGCATTTTATTAACAATTCGAGGAAGTAAAAAAATTTAATACGAAATAATTGTCATAAATACACTGCTGGTGTCCTGTTGAAGATGTGATGTTCCTTTTTTTGGCATGAATTTGCGGACACTCACGCTTGCCAGGTTTGTCTGAAAAATAGGATCCAAATATTTTTAGCTTTATAACTCTAATACCTAGTCTGTGAACCTCAATTTCACATATAATAAAAATTTTTAACAAAATGGCGGACATTCAAACAAATTTTTGGGAACATTTTTTTTATTTTTGCAAACAAGTGGGTAAATAAATTTTTTTAATAAAATGCGAGAGGTTTACAGACTAGAGAATTTAATTCCCTTTAAAACAGTTTTTAAAAATTTTTTTAAGTTGAAAACTCACTGAAGCAGCTATTTATTCAATTCGACACTAATCAGCTATGCCTGCACCATAAAAGAGGTCTTCTTCTTCACGTTTTTCAATGTCTTCTCTTATTTTTTTCGCCAATCGAGCTTCTTTAGTCGAGCTTTCGCCTCAGTGCTTCTGACGCGAAAACAGCGAAAATAGCTCCAAAAGCCAAATCGTTTCGAATTTCATTCTACAATTTTTACAGGGTATTCTCGAAATGTTGTACTTTCGAACATGCCTTTTTTCTGCCAATGTCAAAAATATTTTGATTTTCTAAAAAATCGGTCAAATTTTCAATTTTTTAAAAAATGGTTATAAACATTCGATAGACCAGGAAAAAAGCTATCCCTAACATGTGGGATAAAATTTTGTATATTCCATAGGAAAGGAGCTTAATACCTTCGAAATAGCACGAAACCACACAAAATCGAAAAAATTCGAAAAATTCCCCCTCCCCTATCTCGGTTAATTTTTATCCAATCGAAAAAATATTTTTCCTCTAAAGTTGTACCTAGTAGTACTATACTTTATCCAAGTTTGAGTTCGATCAGACAAAGTCGAATTCTGGGGGTGGTAATGATATGATAATAGTGTTATACCATCTTAAGGGGTTATATACAAAGTTGGTGCTTCAAAAATCGAAAAATTTTGTATTACATATTCTGAAAGACATGTTTTCGAAAATATATGTGCGAAATTGCATTCAGATCGGAGCACCAAATCATAAATTACAGCCGTGATTATGAATAAGTTTTATGAAAATCCAACAATTGTTTTTTAAATTTGTGCACTGACACCGAATTCGTAATCAGCGATCCCGAAAACCCCTTAAGGTGCTTGTAAACATAAAATTTGTTTCTTAGAAAAATGTGTGCCGCAAAAGAAGATGATTTCATATTTTCCTGTAAACACAAAACTTTAAGGAGTTAGTACCAAAGTTTTCACGTTTTCTTTAAGAATTTTTTTATCAAATTAAAATTTATATTATAGATTCTAACTTTCCACGCATGATTTTAGATATGAAAAACTAATACAAAATTTTTTTTTTAATAATAAATCTGGCTGGTATGGCTGCCAGAAGTTACCCATTTTAAAAACTGGCGTGCATGATTCAGAAAAAAGTATTGGACCGAACTGGCTAAAATTTGAATATGTTATTCTATACACATATGTCGCTATCGCGTGAACCAAAATAATTGAAATCCGAAAAAAAATAAAATAAAAAATGGCCGACTTGAAAATTTTTCATCTTTTTTTAACCGTAATTTGTTTAAAAAAGGGTTAAATATTAATGAATAATTATGATTTTGATTCATGCCATAACGACATATATGTAGAATGACATATTCAAATTTCCACCCGATCGGTCCAATAGTTTTTTCTAAGTTATGCACGCCAGGTCGAAAAACGTTGTTTCGAGAACAACGCGTTTAACAAAATGTTGAAATGTTAAATGTTTCGACAAAAATTTACCAGGATTGAGAGGGCATTTAACTGTACCATCAATTTTGACCTTTGGTTCAATTTTGAAAGTGATTTGCTTCAAACGCGCGCCAAATGCACGTTCCGCGCGTTCAAGATGCTTACGTTGTTTTGCGTTTTTCGATCTGTTCTTGATATTTATGACCAAAATAACGATTAACCCAACAATTCTACATATATTTATTATAAGAATTTGCACTTTTTAGAAAGCACCGTCGGCGTGAACGTGATAACTCGAAAACTTTTCAATTGATCTGAATGTTTTTTTTTTAAATTGTTCGTATTTACAATCTCGCGTACTTGAGCGATTCATTTTTCAAAAATACATATGCAATTTTATAGAATAATTATTTATTCGAAATTTTCAAGACCTGAAAAGTCGATTTTTGCTTGCAAAATGGTTTTTTTTTTTAATGAAAAACAATTTTTTTTGGAAATCTTTCTTTCAAGTTCACCGAATGATATTCTTGTTCAATAATCTTATGATTTTTTTTAGTTAATTGAACGATTCGCCTTCAATCACGTTCACCGCAAGCCTCTTAAAATAAGGCTTTTCGGAGGAGGGGCCGTAAATCCCACAGTTGTTAATAGTTTTTTATTTTTAAACTTCCAATTTTGTTCTCCAAGATTAGTTCCAAGAAACATTATTTGATTTTTTTCAATATAATCTTCATAACATTAATAAGAAATTCACGAACATACCTCAATTTTGTAGAGGAAGTGTATTAAGCTGGTATAATACTATTATCATATTTATATATGTCCGGTATCACAATTTAAGGTTCATTTAAAGCTAATTTAAGGACCTACACCCAGAAAAGAGTTTGTTTGAATCAAACAAACATATCAATTGATATAAGGTCAAAGAAAAAATATCTTTGAGTTAATCAAATTTTGTTTAATTTAAAGATATTTTTAACTCTATATCAATTTTACGTTTGCTTGATTCAAACAAACTTTTTTCTGAGTGCAAAATATAGACCTATATTGCGAAATATAGACCTCTTGAAATATCAAAGACCTGGGTGAATAAAATGGAAATGGGTAAATAAAGTTAACTTTGATCCCCCACATAGTTTTAGGCTCATTTAGGGTTCTCGAATCATCCTAGGCCCTATTTCGTAAACCATTTATTTTAAAAAATAATTATGCGCACTCTCATTTAATACGTGAAGCTGGCACTGTTATACGGTTTTGTATTAAAATTAAGGGCTCATTTAGGGCTATTAAATGCTACAGAGCCCAAGTTTAGAACTACGCAAATTTTTGCAAAACAGTTTTGTGATGTTGCAGATTTCTGCAAATCACAAAATTTTATAAAAATGAAAATGTTAATGAAATAAAGACATGAGTGCTCTCAATTTGAGTACAATTCGGCACTCCTAACTGTTTTTAATTTTATTTTTCTCTATTCTATTCTTTATTTTATTTTATAATTTGAATTTCGAATTTTATTTTATTTTTGTTTATTATTAAGATATTTTTAGGGTTGATTTATTTTATTTTTTTATTTTTTTTTGTAAATTTCCGAGCTTTTGCGGTCACGAGCGAGCAGCCACAGATGTATCAACCACCTACGCATCCATTGATTCGATTTCATCATTCGCAACACCACCTTCACGAATTCTGCGCCACAACTACTGTCGTTGGGCCTTGTTCGAATATTATTTCTCTCCACCATCCCTCTTGACGTCCAAGACAGAACTGTCAAATCTGTCAATAATGGACCGAAGGATTGGTGTTGGTCATCTTTAAGTCTTGGCACATTCCTGGCAAAGATTGACCGAGGCTATTACTTCATAATTCTAAATAAGAATTAGTAATTTCGCCTAATTATCTCTATTACAGATACCTGTAATTATCTCTTATCTCCTTGTCTATTAATAGGCATTTACTGGCTTTTAAATGCCATTTATATCTCTAGAACTTAGAAGGATGAAACTATATCATTATTAGTTCTCCATATTCTTGTTCTCCTCATCGCTTGATATCTGAAAGCATCAAAGGTTCTTGTATCTCACTCCCTCTTGTATAAAGGAGTTCGGAATCTCTCTGTCTCGTAACAACGGCTGATAAAGAGTAGGAAAAGAAGAAGAAAGGACATCGAATTGACGAATCGGAAACGGACTTCATCGACTGTCACTCTCACGACGATGCGAAATTACGAAATTAGGCTTACGCGCATCAGCCCTTCCCCCTAATTTATAACTCCTTCAGACTAACGAGCTTCCGTAAGAGCTTGACTCGATCTCTTTGATTTGTGAAACTCATAGTGAAAGCACGTGTCAAGTCTCACCGAGTGTGTAATTGAAAATTGTAAAATTTAAATTCAAGTGTCTCTCTTCGAATTCTAAGGTAGGATTCGATTTATCTTAATGATTTAGCCAAGTTATTTCGTTTTATGTTATTGTTTTAAATATTATCTTTTAACTCCTTGGCTGAATCATCGTATTTTATATTTTACTGAATTTTTCTAATATTTTATTGTTTTTATTGAATTTTATTGTTAATTTATTATGTATTTGTAAATTGTTTTAACGATCCAGAGTGCCGAATAACTTTTAAGCCTAACCAATTCAATTCTTTCCTTTAATTTTAAATCATTAAATGAGTTATTTTCTTTTTATGTTTAATTTAAATTATTTTACCTCTTTTTAAAATGTGTAATGAGAACCCAAACCCTTTTTAATTAATGAGAACCTATAAACCCCCAATTTATGTAATATGTAACTAAATTCTCCCCGAAATAATTATTTAATGAGAACCCAAATTGTACCCCATTAACGAGAGCTCAAAACCCCTTAATTTTATTATATGTTTTCCCATTTTTAGTCCCTTTTCTTGCCTGTAATATTTTATATAACTTTTGTGTCAACTCTCATAAAATTTTATATATCTCTTACAATTTTGATTTCAACGTACTTTGTTTTGAATCTTATTTGACCGATGACTTTCATTTTGTAAACATTTTTAATTTCAATGTCAATTTTGTTTGTATTCTTATATTTCTAGTCAGATTGTTGTTATTTCTATCTTATGTCAGAATGTTCTTATTCGATAGAATAAAACTTTGTTAAATAATTTTAAATTCTTTGAGTCTTATAATTTCCGAATAATCCCTCTCTACTAATATTCTGAGCCAGTAGTAAGTTTAGTTTCGTTTAATTTTAACTTGTTTATATCGCCAATAATTTTATTTATATATTGAGTTCTATTATTTTAACTTTGATTTTATGTGTTAATAGTTAATTTGGTTGAAATTTTGCGAGATTACCTTTTATCTTTATCTTAGTATCTTTTATCTCAAAGGAATGTTATTTCCTTTTATCTTTATCTTTCTCGCATCTTTTGACTAAATTAATTTTATTGATCTTTATTTATTTTACTTAATATTTATATTTTTTGATTTTTGGTTTTCACTGATTTTTTATTGATCTATTGATCTATTTGATTAATTTCATCTTTATTCCAAGAAAGGACTGGCGCCCAGAATTTTCCTATTTTATTATTATCTAATTTTTTTTTTTAATTTTTCTTAATTTCATTTTTGGGCCATTTGTGTTTCACTTTTAGACACCTTAGTTTCATTTATTGAAACCTAAAAAAAAAGGTGCGCGTCACAAATGGCGCCCAACGTGGGGATAAAATCAAAAGATTGGTCTCTGAAAATTATAAGACTCAATTTTTAAATTTTGAATATTCTGACAATTTTATTTCATGCCTACCTTAATATTTGTTCGTAATGTTATGAATATGTTAGAAGGAATTTTGTATCCTTCAATCTGAAATATAAATAGAAATTTTGCCGGTTGGTTTATGGTTGGTATTCTGGATTGTTATTTACCTGAACACTTGTATTTATTTCTAATATCGATTTTACCTTGAGAGAATAATAGCTTTTGTACTTCTTATCTCTTTCTCTTTCTTATCTCTTTCGCAACTCTTATTTGGGAATATCACTACAAACTTTATTGTTTCTCTTTAAATTTTCTCTAAATTTATTTGTGAATTTAATTGATAGTATTTCCGAGACTCGAAATCTTGGATGATAAAAAGACTTCTTGGATTTATACCTTAAATAAATGACAACTCATTACGTGTCTGCAAGAAAGAAATCTCTCTATCGAGGGAAATTTCTCGGAATTGCGTGAAAGATTGGTGATAGTCGTAAAAAAGGGCCAAGAAATCGTGGACCCTTTCAAACCCACTCATACCCTCCCTCGCGAAGAATCTGAAACGGTTAGAGAATCAAGTCATACTCAAGAGACAATGTCACATCGTTCTGGTTTTGCTGGTTCTCTCCAAGAAGAAAACTTAGTTGAAATCCCTTTTCACCCTTTATTAGAAGTGGTAAATACGGCTTGTCAAACTGACTTATATTTCGCATATTTTGAAATGATTGAATATTTAATAAAAGAAAAAAGATTATCAAGTAGAAGCGAACAAAATGATAGAAACCAGCGTATTTCATCTGATCCCCCACGAGAACCAAACTTAGACCCCTTAGCTACCCCCTTCAACGTACGTGGTTCCAGTACACATGGGTACAGTGAAACCACAAGAGAACTCTCCCCTCTTCGTCGTACGCACCCTGCCAACGATGAATATTATCCCTCTCGCCGTTCACAGTATACTTTCGAAGATGTGCACCACTCTCGCCGCTCGCAAGTAGCCTTCGAAGACACGTACCCTTCTCCCCTCACCAACCAGGTTCACGCGACAACCCTTATTCTTCTCGTCATTCGCAATTGGCCTACGACGACTTTCCTCTCTCTCACTCTCGTTCTCGTGAAGAGTGCGATTATTCTCCCCCTTCTAATCCTTCTCGAGCGTATGAAATAATGCGAAAATGGAATATTAAATATTCTGACGCTCGCACCGAAGATCCAGACGCATTTCTAATGCGCTTTCAGGATGGTCGCGATTTAATACTAATATGTGATGCCGATCTGTTAAGGGTAGTTCCCTTTTTCTTATCTGGGATAGCCCTTAATTGATATAGAGGATCGAAGCATTTATGGTATACTTATAACGAATTTGCTAGGGCATTCAGAATTAGGTTCGGTGATTCCGATTTTCAATTCGAATTAAGACAGGAGATTCATCAGCATACTCAAGGTGAGAGAGAGTCTGTTTCCGACTATCTTACTTGTATGCGCACAATGTTTGACAGGCTAATCCCAAGAATATCAGAGTCTGAGGAAATTAGCTATGCCCATAGAAATCTTCTCCCGAAATTACATTTAGCGGTACAAAGGAACCAAATAAGAGACTTCACACACCTCGAAGATCTCGCTAACATCGCTGAAAAAAGTTATAGGGTTGCAAGAAGCTATAAACCTCCCCCTCTACCTGAGCGCTCATTATTGCCACACCTCGCATATAGGGAACCTAAAGATAGAAAACAACCTGATAAGCGCCAAGAAAGATCTAGGATAGTTCGTGCGATAGACGACCTGAAAGAATTGCTCTTATGGAAGAAGAGCAATTCGACGCGTTCCCTGAAGAGGAACCAATAGACCTAGCATATTTATTATTCAAAAAGAATGCTAGGAAACCAAATAGACCCAACCCTTCCAAAATGTCCTCCACAAAACCCGATCCAAGGCCTAACCCTATGAGAACCAACGAAACTGCACCCCTTACTCCCACTACCCCCACTCCTTCTGACCCTTCTTCCTCGCCCCGCAAAACTAATACTCCCCGATGTTGGAATTGTGAAGAAACAGGTCACAGATTCCCAGATTGCAATCAACCCAGAAAAATATTCTGTTTTGGTTGTGGTCGAAGTGACACTTTTACATCCGACTGTCCAAGGTGTACGGGAAACTAGAAGCTGAGGTATGTCGTAGGGTGAACATGCCTCAGTTAGACAAAAACAAACCCTTTTAAAAACAGAAACTACAAAACCAAAAAGAAAAAAAATATTATCCTACCTTAAAATTAATAGAAATTGACTATTTAAATCAAGAAACTGTAACGAGAACACTAGTTAGCTTGGTGATATAGGTTTATTTGTTATTTGTTTTAAGTTTGATGATCTAGAATTCAAGACTAGTGAGTACCTATATGTCCAAGAACCCGTGAACGTTACGGAAATGGGAACGTCTTTCGAAGGGAGCAAATAAGACAAAGCAAGATTTAATAACAACAAAGTATTACAATATTTATTCAACTCAGAGGTTATGTTTTAAATGTAAGAAAGGAACCAAGGTGACCTGAGTACGGAAAGACTCGATACATTTCAAAATGTTTTGTTTTAGAGAGACTCGATATAAACTATAAACATTTTCATCGTACTCAGGTTCACTAAGGTTTATAATGTGAAATCAAAATTTATAATATATTGAAGATGTCGATATTTAACAATAATAAACTGAAGAGAAATCAAATTGTTCGTTTCAATGCTCGCTCATAAAAAATGACCAAGGCTCTCTCGCATCCTATCTGAGTT
>UCOH01006221.1:0-67149 GCA_900474275.1 Synergus japonicus
AGCATTGAGCAGGCATTCATAGACGGGCACCAAGTGCTTTGCTCTAGTGCTTTTGGAATTCCGATTGGTACCCTCGCCATCGAGAAATAGGTGTAGGTACTGTAGGTGGAATATATATGCGATGCTGTGCGAAGAGATGTATTTCAGGAGGGAAACCTTCTTTCACGTGTCACGTGGTGAGCGATCGACCAAATAGCAGGTGAGTGCCTCATGCCTGATGATCGCAGCTAGCAAGCATTTATTTACACATATATAAACGTCAAGTCAAACATTAATAATGAACGAGCAGAACGACCGCGAACTCGACCGCGAAGATCTTCTCGACGGTACTCGTGATTTGTTGGACATTGAAACCTTTTCCTCGAATTCACACTGATTTTAACTCGTTTGAGACGTTGACTTGAATTGGATTTGGGATAATGCAAATTTTCATATTGTTATTTAAAGATAAAAAAATTAATTATATATTTCAACTATATTTATTATACCGAGTTCAATTTAAAATCAATTCTGTTATTAAATTTAAAAAACGTAATTAGCTTGAAAAAAAAGAATTTGAATAAAAGAATCCCTGTTCAAATCGATCTTAAAAGCAACCTTTTAACTATGTAATTAAATTCATTCCTTCACAACAAACACCTCCAATATAGCCTCCAATTCTTTCGCCTCATTCTGCAGATTTTATGAACTCTGTCTACCGAATGCAAATAAATGACAATGACGGTGCAGTTATTTACAGGCGTAATTACGTGCAGAATAGTCGAGTCAGGTCTGCGGGTAGGAGAGTCAACTTAGTAAACCTCAGTCTTTTCGGGGTTTGTCATCAATACCAGTCGCGTGTCAACCCTTTGACGCCTTATAGTGGGACCGACGGTCCCAAATTTCCCAAATTCCCCCTTTCCTAACGCCGTTCCAAGTTAATGTGAATCTTTAGGGGATGGTCAAATTTCAAATGCTGTCTCATCTCCTGTCGATATATACTATATGTCCTCCCCCAACTTCAGAGTGCTTCTACTGGTATATTTGGTAGAAAACTGGACACCTGCTTTTGGTTCCATTGACGGGTTGAAATATAGAGGTCCCCGAGGACAGACCGAAGCAGGACACCTGGAATTACCTTCGTCTCGAACTCTCAATGGACCAAACCCTCGATGCGAGGGAGGGGGTCACTGTCTTCCCATTCTTTTTTCCTTCTCAACTTTTCTAGCTTGGAAACAACCCAAAAAGGTAATGCCCCCTCCATGATTTTAAGCGAAACTTTGGACGTTTTGACCTTAGAGAAAATATCCTCGTTCTTAGTATCCTTGACGTCAAACACAAAAATACACATCGTTGCATATTCGCTCTGTACCTTCATTTGCATGAAAAAAGACTTTCTTTCAAGGGAAAAAGATCTTCGGTTTCTGACTTGTCAGAGTTACGAATACTTTCATGTTTTCCATTTTTCACATTTTTGATAGTTTTCACGATTTTGAGAGTCAAATTCAAGGGTAATAGAAAACACATCAAGAATGTATGTTCGAAAGTTGATAAATATGCTCATGTAATACAACAACCCCCATCGGAAAATAATAACCAATCCAAGCGTCACCTCAAACAATTCCGGGTGTATCAAAATCGACACAAGTATTGCTTTAAATTATAAATTTTTCCTAACGTGGATGAGTCTTTCACTTAATTCAATTTAATTTAAAAAAAAAACAGAATTTCTCTCTCTCTCTCTCTCTCTCTCTCTCTCTCTCTCTCGCTATCAAAAAAAAAACAACAAAAAAACACTTCTTCTAATGTAAAAAGTATTAAATTCCTGGAGCCATCAAAAAGTAATTCTGCAAGAGTTTCAAAGCTTTCACAACCCTTTCGTACTTAAACACTTGCACGCGAGCATTGTTCCCCAAATAAGAAAAAAATTTCACGGCTCGACTCTTGCGAGAAAGGCGACAGTGCCAGCAACAATAAAAAAAAAAGAAAGGAAATAAAGAATGGAATCCGTCTCGCGCGGTTGATTTCGGTATCGATTAAATACGATATTTGGATTGGCATGGAATGCACGAGGAAGATCGAAATGTTGAATATGAAAGCGATAAAGAGGACCGAGTTCAATATCTCTCCAAAATCAGTCAACTAAACATGTAAGCAAGTAAAAGCAAGCAAGCAAGCAAGTAAGCAAGCAAGAAGCATTCTGAGCACAAAAATGCTCGCCTTGACTAACTCGACACAATGAGAGAGTGACTCTCCTTTGAAGCAAAAGGGAGAAAGCTTAAACCCACCGCGTCATCTTATAGCACAATGGCACAGACATGGTGCATGATATTTTAATAAGACTTCGAGGTCAGGAACACAGAAGATGATATTTTTTACTCTGATGTTTAAGCAACGATCGAAATGATAGCAAGAGGCGCGTACAAAATTTTCATTTTTGCTATGTAACGTCCGAAATCGATTATGATCAATGACAAATGTCGATGAACGCAAAGCAGTGGTCGAATTTGTCATCAAAATTTTCGAGCTTCGGTGAAAATCAAAAATGCTTGGTCATTCTCTACAAATCTCCACAATCTGAGCATCCGTTTTCAGTTTCTGTCCAATCATTGCACGGTTATTTCACTGCAATTGAAACGCTTTTAAAATTTTATTGTAAAAATTGTAAATTTGTGGTATGAAATCAAGCATTGTAGCGTAACTTTTCCCTTGTTATAGGGTAAGAAATGAGGATGTTAAAAACTGAAAAGAAGTTAAAAGAAGGAAGATGTATATCCGCGTAAATATCTCTATGACTTTTAAAAACTTCCATATCACGTATATCTTTTAGAAACCCTAAATATTAAATAGAAGGAATCTATTCATAATAATAGTGAAAAGTAACTTTTTTATGAAAATTTTCATAATTAACTAATTCTACTCTAATTTTCAAAACTAAACCTTCACAGCTTCTGAAAAAGCTTCTTATCTTTGCACTCCTATTGCTGAAAATATTCAAAGGATTTTCAGAATTTTTAATTTTGGAAATATATAAAAACTTGTAATTCCTTGACTAATTCCTGTATTCTCAATAAGTTTGATCAAATTTATTAAAATCTCACGAGACCTATTATTACCTCTTTATTAAAAAGAGGGATTTAGTATTTTTAAAAATGAAAAGAGCCCTTTAATACATTCTGAAAATCGAGGGAATAAATCAAAAGTAGATGTTAGCTGATCGATCGTTGGGCTATCATTAAGCGTTTAGTCGCTCCGAGAGAAGAAGATTTACCAGAGCTCTTAAGCTTTTCAAGAGAAGAGAAAAAAAGTGTTCTTACTTTTCTTTCGAAGCTTGACGATAACGAGGCGTGGACCTCGTGTAACACCTGAGATGTCGAGGTCGCGACGACGCGTTACGAGGGTAGCTTGCTAGACATCCATCACCTCTTTGTATCATCAGT
Source organism: Synergus japonicus (assembly GCA_900474275.1). NCBI lineage: Eukaryota > Metazoa > Arthropoda > Insecta > Hymenoptera > Cynipidae > Synergus > Synergus japonicus. The sequence continues at coordinate 3,420 of UCOH01006221.1, forward strand.
ATAGAGTGACACCTGGTTCTTGGTCCCTTTTGAAACCACCCTCTTTTCCTCGCCCCTCGATGCCGTTGGGAGCGAGTCATCCGGAACCGCCCTGTACCCTCGCCTCGGTCAGCACGACAGCGCGAAAATAAACAACTTTCATCGGCCACGGAGATTCCGGTGATCATCCTTCGTAATCCCGGATGATTTTTATTGATGACCCACGTCCTGTCGACGACTAGAGGCTAAAGGAAAAGAGTCGAACACGCATGCCCCATCGACATTCCTTCACGATAAGAAAAATTGAGATTAAAACCAAACCCCCTGCTACTATATATGCTGCATAAGCTACTGGAAAATTTGTCATTTTTGAGGAGATTTTTCACTCGGGATGGAATTTGCCTTTGGAGAATTGAGAAAGGACGTGATTGATAATTAAATTATAGATTGAAAAGATGAAATATTTTAGTTTCAATGGGTCGAAATTACCAGTTACTAATCGTAAGATCATTCAACATTTATATTAATGAATGAATAATTAAAAAGAATTTTTTTATTTACACTCTAAAAAGGTCTTTTTCTTTTCTCTTCTGCGAGAATTATGCAAAAATTCCATTTCATTGAAAAATTAAATAAACTTAAATTATTTGAACACTGATCTTTATTCGGTTGGAAAAAAACATGTTTTCAATGAAAAATACTTTGTAGCTAATTTTATGACCTGAAGAAAAATCGAATGGAATAAATAACAACTCAGTTTGGAGATCCATGACTCGAAGAGATTGTCGCGCTCCTTTGAAGCGCACGTATCAATTACACGGTGGTGTTTAAAATTGGAAATTTTTTAGTGAAACCAATGAGATTTGGATGGTGTTCTGCGGTCGACGAAAAAGGGAACCACTAAAGTTCCAAGAAAAATCATAATATCCCTGACTTCGATGGATGAACCGGTGACTTTAGTTTACCTTAGTTCGAATCTTTTCTATTCGAGTGTGCGTGTGTATTTTTGGCCGGATGCCGCCAGTCAATCTCTCGCCAGGGGGTTGGCAAGGTGCGAAAGATTTTCAACGTGTTTTCCCGGTACTCGTCATTTTTTCAGTCTCCTGAGCGCAGAGTCACACTTTTTACTGGACATCGGTTACCTGAATGAGAGACATAATTGCAGGAAAACCCACTAGATTTATATTTCCGTCCGTAATTCTCGTCGATGCATTTTTACTGCTTTTTAAACGAGCAGATCCAAGAGGTTTTCGATATCTGCATTCTCATTGGTTTGTCCCCTCTTAAAAAAAAAAATAAAAAGAGAGGAGAGGAGAGCAAAAGAGAAACTAAGATAGAAAGTTAAGTATTGTATTTGGAGCGAAAATGCTCAAGTAGAAAAAAAGTCTAAAAAATAATTTGAAAAATTTAAGTTCTAATAATTATATCATTTAATGTAAAAGGTTGAAATTTTGATGAAATATCTTGTCGAATACAAAATGAGCACGAGTCACGAAAATATAAAAGTTCACCAGTAGTGGAGAATCCGCATGTTCTATTGTAAGACGAGACTGTGTAAAATTTATGACTCAAAAACGTGATTCCGATCGGGTGCAGAATCAAACTTTTATTTCCAAGGATTACACAAGAATTTACTGCGAGTAATCTCCAAAGGTGGTCTTGAAAAGGTGAGTTATAAAAGAGGAAGAATTATGTCTCATTTTTGAGAGGGAGCTAGATTCAATGTTATTTTTCTATTCGACTTTCCGCGACACAAGAGGGATTCTTCGCGATCAGGAGGAGCGTTGACTTTGCTCTTTTGTCAAGTAGTCGAGATCAATGAATGGCAGTAATTTAATAGAAAAAAAAACATGTAATTCACTATATTAAGGCTTAAGGTTGAAGTGCAGTCAAAGTTAAAGGTGGTCCAAATTGCTTTTTCAACCAAAAAAGAATTTAAGGATATCTATAATAGCTATTATTTAAATGTTATTATATACTGCATGTCGAACTCAAATTTTTAAAAGACTCAAACTGCAATTCAGAAAAAGATACATTTTTAGTTACTGAAAATAAATTATTTAAAGAAATTGACGTTTGAAGGTAAAGTACCTATTTAAGATTAATATTGTATTATTAAACTTTGATAAGTAATTTAAATGAAATACACAATACAGGACGCCATTTTTATAGATTCAACGAGAAGGCAGTATTAGTTTTAATTCTGTATCTATTATTATTGAATCACTACTCAAAAGTTTCTGAATATTGAAGTAAACGAAAACAGAATCCTTTCCACAAAACGAAATCTTTCTTAAGAAAACAGAAAGACAAAAGATATTTGTCAAGCATCATCTATATATTCTTATACTATATAATACTAGAGGATCCATTGAGACTGTTTGCCCTCTTCCTAGTTAAAATAAGTAGAAATGTCAACATTCTTTCAAGAAAGAGGAACCTGAAGTGAAGTGTATTCGATTTGAATTCATACAAAGTTTGCCAAATGGAGGTTATTTTTTTAAGCACGCAGCGTAATGTTACGAGGGGCTGGTTTTTGAAAGCATAAAGGTGCCACATATACCCAGCATATACAGGATTTTACCCCCGGCCCCGCTGCCGCACGAGACTCAGGACACTTTGTCCCTGAGAAATGTCGTCTTTGACAAAGAAGCCGAGACACGGAGGTTACACCTGGGCAGAAGGCACCTCGGTCTTGGGTCAATTTAATCGTAGGTGGCGTGAAGATTGAACGGCCGGAGAGTTTCTTTGAAAAGAATCTCGACGGGGCCCAATCCCCGTGCTTCTGCACGAAAGCCGCGGTAGATCTTCGAACGATCCTGCGCGTGTCTTGCACCTGGCGAATTCACGAGTCTACTCATCTCTGATCTCTCTTTGTCGCGCTTATTCTCGATGACTTTACTGCCTTTGTCCTGCGCCGAAGGTGCCACGCGACCATCGGACAAGGATCAAAACGCGTTTATAATTTATCGACCACTCCCCAACTTTCCAACTCCACTCCAAAGATATCCTCAACTCGATGAAAACGAAGCTTATCTTTCATCAGATTGCTGAGTGTTAAAACACCTTGATTTTATGACATTTCGAAAATTTAGTGTCACAGAGATTACGTAACTGCTTTTGAATTTGGGTTTCAAAGTTTATTTATTTTATTACTATGACGAAACAACTGTCGAGACGGATATCTTTTTTCTATGGTATTCATTTTTTATGAGATTATTTTTAAAATTTTATTTAATTTCATTAAGGGATTTCATACGATTTTAAAGGATTTTCAAGAATTTCAAAGCATTTTAAATTATTTTAAAAAATTTCCTAGGATTCTAATGAATCTCTAGAGGTTTATTTAAATGATTTAAAACAATTTTAGGCGATTCGACGAAAATCTAGAGAACTTTAGGGAATAAATGAAATTAATATTTCAACTTAGATTTTTACATATAAGTTTTAATTTTCCTTCTTTATTTAAAACACCTGAATTTCAATCACATTTTCCGTGCGTAAGTAGCTGCATTTTATTTAAAGAATCATTGATGGAATGGAAATATTTGAAAAGAGTACGTAACACGAGGGGGGAGGGGTCCAAACGATATTCATTTGTTACGACTTGTTACGTAGAGGAGGGTGGAACAAAAAACAGGGGTAAAACGTTTTACGTAATTTATGGATTGAATTATTCAAACTTTTGTAGATATATGTTACTAAGTTAATATGTTTTGTTCTTAAAGAAAGTTTTCTGCACTTTTGACCCTGATTTCGAATTCTTAACTACATACTGAAATAGTTTACATATTTCATTTCCGCAAACTGCATACGTTTTAGCAACTCTTGACATAACAGCTTGTTGATCTGAAGAGGCGATTCATTTCTGGGATTTGGGCGTCAAGGAGTAGTGTGAATGAATGGAATTTTTTGATATGTGTTCCTTACAGGGTTTCGCCACGACTGGATCCAACAACCCATTGTCCGCTTAGACTCAATGGACGATAGTGGCCATCATAGTTGTAGCGCGCTCCAGACCTACGAAAACGGAAATGAGGTGCCCACTACATGACCCACCTCAACATTGCATCAAAAAGTAACTGCCGAAGCGTACAAAACCTCCTCTTTTCGTGGGCAGCGGACGTAAGTTTTCTCGCCCTGGATGCTGCATCCAACAACATTTTCCCTGCTTTCCTACGTTTTTCCTCGCACGATTTTGAGTTATACATGCTTTTGCAAATCTGGACACGTAGGGATAGACGCTGGACGTCTAGGAAGTAGAATAGGGGATAGGTGAAATTTACATATTCAGAGTAATGCTGGGATTCTCCATCTTCACTTCTTCATGGGTCGACGTCTCAGATATGATAAGGAGATGAATATGCTTAACATTTTTTATCATTTGGATGATATGTGACTTGGATAGGTATCATAGATAAAATTCAGAACAGAAATTGTCGTTTGAAAAGAGCTATTATTATGTTTTTAAATGTCTCGAGGAGATTGACTATTTCTATAAAGATTAAATCTTTGAGTGCGGATTCATTTAAAGTAAACTTAATTGTGTCAGTAATAAAGTCATGATACTCTATAAAACATAGCCGAAAATCAATCCGGAGCTACCAGGGAACCATCCCTTGTAAATATTTAGGAAATTTTGGGATATTCCAACAAAAAAAAAAAGAGAAAAGCAGACTTGCCATTAGAAATAAGTGAGGTGGCATCTGACTCGATATGAAACCGGGCAACAGGCACGGGGTGAATGAGTGACCTTGGTAAAACATCGCGGCCACGAGCGAAGCCGTTGAGCCGCAGGAACAAAGAGATTCTGTCGTCCATTGTCAGACAGGGTTCCTGTATCTACCCCACTCTCTCTCTCTCTCTCTCACTCGGTCTCTTTAGCCACCAGTCCGCCTACACTTTTGTCTAACAGGGTTAAAACTATAAAAGCTCAGTCGTCACCCCGAACTCACTAAAGATCCCTTTAACTCCTTTTTTACACTTTGCCATCTGAAATGGGTCAGAAAACTCTGATATTTCTGCAGAAATAGTCGAATCAACTTTTAATTCGAAATTAAATTTCGAAAACAGTATTCTAAATGTCTTTAGAAAATTTCGACATTTTAATTTCTCGACAAATATGTTAACCCTTTAGTTATCCTAGCTAGAATTTTAGTACTAGATACCGAAAAATAATCTGCGAATTGTATATACATTAATAGAAATAATACATTGACGTACGGAAAATCTGTTTACCAAGGGCCGAGATAATTGTTTGTTTCAGCACAAGAAGGGAGAAATACGAATGAGGGAAGAAGGATGCGTTGTCGGAACATGTTGGAAAAATACTTATGCCGGTGCCTAATGCTTTTAGTGGAACTCTTGATTCCCCCGTTTCGGTACAAATCAAGGCATTTGTCTCGGAACGGTAAATATGTTTTGCTGCCCCTGAAATAATCGGTGCGTGCACGCGCCATGGGACCGCGCACTTATGTCAGCGGAACAATATGTATTCGCAAAAAGGGCGAGGGAGAAGGAAACATGAGAAAAAAAGAGTACCGGTACCAGAAAACAAATATAAATGTGAAAAAAATCAACTTATAAGAAAACTCCCCTTCCCCCGCTCAAATACGAAAAATTCTGATTGCTTCAAAGTTAAATAATTCACAACTAAAAAGTCTCTTTTTCAATGATGAACAAACTTTAGAATAATTGAATCCCTTTTCAGGAAGTTATTACGCTCTGAAAGCGACAGCACGTTTGTGGAATTCCCATATAAAAGATAAATATTTGCCGAACGGGGAAAAGGGATGTTAAAATTTGAATGAATCAAAATTGTGAAGTTTGAGTTGTCAGCCCTTCGGTGAGGATGGCAGCACCAGCCACTCTGAGGCTCAAGACTAGCGATCCAAGTTTTCGGGGTGGAGAAAAGAGGAGGAAGCTCTCCATCGCAGTCCGTCGCCTCGGCCAGGGAGTGGGAGTCGGAGGGTGGTTTTCCGAGTGTTTCACGCATGCGCAAAACGGAATCACCCCCCGCGCAGATCTCACCATTTCAGCCCCGTAATTCCTCTCGCGCGCCACCCCTCTATTGATTTTGTTACATCCAGCTTCAACCCCGACGCGGCCTCAACGACCCTCGCGAAACAGGGACGTCGGTACGATACGCGCCGATGCGTACATGCCGGCATACGTATGTATATTCAAATATATATATATATATATATATAGATATATATACATATATATCACTATTGCCCACGTAAATAATACCTACTTCACTCTCCAGCTCTTTAAATGCCCGCGCCACGTCATCCAAAAGATCAAAATTTCAAAAATTTGACTTACAAACGGTTTAACTAGCTTTCAATTCCAGCAAAATAGGACACAAAAGAAGCATTTTTTGGTTGGTTGTTTTATCACTGGAATTTAGTAATGAAATTGATTTGGTAATCTTTACTATTCACAAAATACGAGGTGCTCTGGGAATAATCTTTCAGCTTATAAATTCTATTTTAAGATTGAAGATAGACTTAAATCTATAGCTTTAAGTCTAAAAACGAACTTACATTCAGGTGTAACAAAAACAAGTTGTAAAAATAACTAGATTTTTTTTCTGAATTAAAAAAGCACCCTGTAATCTTTTTGTCTACTATTAATTCTAAAGTAAATTGATGAACCCAATATAAGGCCCAGCAGGCATGACAAGGCCAGCCAATCAAGCTTCCATGAAGTCTGGACTCGGTCTAATGGGCCACAACAAAATTTTGTACAAATTTTTACAACGTAAACGTACAAAAGAACTGCCAAATTTCAGTGATTTAATTACGGAACCCTGGGAAAATATTTCATTTGACAAAATATAAAACACTAATTTCCACGTGAAAGTTTTTAGCTCGCCGCATATAAATCGTTAGTGTGATTTTCGAGGTTGGCGGCAGTTCGTGGCTTTCCGATAGACGGGATTATCACGGGGTATCATATGGGGCCTCTCAAGAACCCCATGGTTACCAGCGAAGAGGAGCTCCCAGCGTGCCAAGCACCGCCAAATCCACCGCAAATGCACTCGAGTACTTCTTGGTCGGACGTGAGCGCAAGGGCGGGCCGAGCACGTGGTACTTGAACTAGTTGGGGACCACCGAGTGGCTTGGTGGTTGGTTCGCTGCACGCAGACTTGGTCAAAGTAGCAGGGTAAAGCTAAATGAAAAAAATAAAAAACCCAGGAGGGACATGATGAAAAAAAAGTACACTTCAAACTCGAGAAACATCCGCGTGACTTGACATTTTTTATCCATCTATCTAAAACCTCTCCAGATTTTCACCTCCTCCATCACCTCTTTCATTGGAAACCTTTCTAAATTTCAAGTTAAAAAATGTACTCATAATTCAGTTATCCGAAAAAAAAAATTTTTAGCAAATTAACTACCGAATCAGTTTAATATTCACTGAACTGAAGCTTTCGTTGATTTTATTAACATTTTTTTTATTAGCGCTTCGCTGTACCATTCGTATTATTAATTTGCGTGGCGGATACTCGGTACCTTTCAAGCTTCATCTCGAATTGGATGGTATGACAAGGGTGCGGGATTAATATTTGCATGTGCGTCACTGGCAAATGACGTGTGTGACGTACATGCAAATACAGAGGCACGAGATAATTTCTGGTAACAGGAGTCATTTACGCAATACTCGTCATTTCGAATATAAATGGTTCCGTTCGGAAATAAGTGGAAAATTTTAGAGCGCGTGAGTTACGAGACTAAAATTTAGAGCTTTAAACCCTAAAAACTTGATATATTTTCTATTCGATTGAAGCGTTACAATTCCAGTCTAGCCCCTAGACAGATAGGCTGTCACGCACCAGTTTATATTTAAGACACACTATATATATATATATATATATATATATATATACCATTACAGAGCCACGAAATATTTATATTGCAGAACGTTTAAAGAAAGAAAGAATACATCATATATACTGATTGATTTTCAAGAAACGGCTGCGTGAAGAAACTGAATCATTTGTCTGTATAATCACGAAAGATGCGAAGAATAAGAGGAGAGACTAATGACTGAGTCGCCATTGCTTTCTAGCTGAGGACTACTCTCTAAAATATTCAAATCGACATCTGGTAGCTTCGTTTGTGCAAACTTGAGTCTGTTAAGCCGGATTTGGCGTAAGTCAGGCGTGCGAAGACTCAAGAGCCTTGTTTCGTGGGATTGTCGGATCACCCTGCGATATTGCGCAGTTTCGATCCAGCAATTGACGGCTTCTTCAGACTCACTAAAAAGGGGTGTCCACTGCTGGATAGGACACGAACTGACGGAAAAACACGAAGCCCGCAAATTTAAATTCATTCTGTAACTTAAATACGGAAATAAATACGAAATTCATCAGAGACTTTGAATTTCTATTAAAAATGCACAGATTCTAAAAGAATAAAACAAATATAATGTCAAAATTGAAATTCCTTTCTTGAAAGGGCATCAGAGAACGTCAGAGCAAGACATCCTCCCTTGACAAGAGCTATCTTGAGGATCACACGTATTCAAGTTAGGAGTGCCATTGTTGAAGGAGTCCTCGTTGGAAATTTATGTAAAACCATGCATAGGAGGTTCGACACCGTGTGTGGATCACTCGGTGTGTAATAACGTAAGATTGAAGGTCGCGGATAACAGACCATCTCTCGCATCCTCATAACATGTAAAACACCAGGATTAGGGGATAATAACGAGAGTACCGGGTACATCGGTATTCGTGTGGTCAGTACTATATCTGTGCAAGCTGGAAGGTAACTGAGTGTATTTTCGTGGGTGGTTGCCATTTTCCGACACATGTATGTCTCCGAGCTGGCGAGTGATAATGAAACCCGGAGGGAGGGACAACGTAATTCCCTGTAGCCCAAGTCCGCACTGAGTGGACAGTAGGGATCTCGGGTACCCCCCGTGGCTTTAATATCGCTTTATTAACCCACTTTGGAACCGAGTCCAACGTCGACCTTAGCGGCGACTACTCGTTATAAGACCTCAGGTGTCCAGTCGACAAAGATATCAAAAACTATCTTCTTTATATCAAAAATTATTTACTTTCTCATATGGTATATGAAAATGATGTATCAAGTTTCATATATATTGCCTGAATACATATTTAATTTTCAATTTTAAACTCGCATTTAGAATTCTCTCACTTTTGCTTTAATTTAAATCTCATATAGCTTTAGACATAAAAAAGTTCAAGAATAACTCCCTCAAAAATTAGAAGAACAACCTTTTTTGGGGAAAAAAAAATTAATTTGCAAACTTCCTGCAAATATTTTTAATGAATGTTCATATAATGAAAAGAGGTGCTTTTTTAATTTATGCAAGTTTTTCAACTTTTCTATACATTTTCATTTTCCATATTATCTTTTTGGTCAACCTATTGTTTCTATATTCACACGATTATTTACTTCACTTTTAAATAAAAAAATCTGACATCAAAACCCTGGTCCCTTTGACGGACAATATGAATTTTATACCAACACATAAAAAGTATTATAGTCTCTAGTTTCTACTCATCAATAATGGTTTCGAATCGTCTAGTACGAGACATCACATGATTCATTAGACTCGTGTTTTGACATGCAATCCGCCCACGCATGTTCTCACGCAAACACGCACATATATTATACACATTTGCACGGACTGCACGAAAACTCGCTATTAACTGCATTAGCGTCTCTTAAACGTCATTGGGGAGCTTCTACGCTGCGATCGCGGGGACCATGGGGGTGTATCTAGTTTCATTTTTCACCCCAACTACGTATAGACACGTGCTAGCACGAGTTGCAAACTAGTCTAGCTTTAGATTCTAGAGCGAGAATCACTTTCCCTATACTCGTGGTCGTGATTACCACTTTAAATTTAAGCGCACGTGACCACACAATTGTCAATTGTATAAGGAAAAAAAAGCGATTGTACGCTTCATGTAACGAAGTTTCGAGTGACCTCCAATGTCCTACCTAATCATGAAAATAATCATTTCAACCGGTTCTTGATATCTACCTTCGCACAAGTAAATCCCATTTATTTCTAGCTCACTCTTCGGCGGTTTTATGTTAGAAAAATGATTTTTTGAGTTTAATTACTGTCAACTGATTATATTATTGGTTGTCACTATTATTTTTCTGACTACGGAATCAAGACCAGAATAACTACTTCTTTCATTATATAGGAGGGAAATATATCATTTTATAATTGAATCTTCGAAGTGTCGCACTTTTACAGGGAAGATTATCTGAAAAATGAGTTTAGCAGTTTTATTCTTGATTAGAGCAAGATTGAAAACTTGTAATTTTTTTCTCGGAGGCCACTCAAGTATGGTCAATTAATAGGAGCTATTTATAAGGACAAACTGGGGAATCTGGGAATCCGCAATCCACCCAGGGACAATAAATCTTAAGTCGCCGTCCGGGATGGAAGCGGAACCCCTCTGGTAAGCTGGTTGTATTGTAGCTATTACCAAGCCATGCATCACTACGTAACAACCAGTACACGGTTTGCTCTCCTGCCTAACTCGACTCTTTCTCCTTGTCTCTCTAACTCAGCCTTCCAGAATCGCGGGTTGCGCGACTGAAGGAGCGCAAAGGACATAGAATGGAGGGCAGGATATGTGGGAAGCACCGCAGCTGATATCGTGACGCGCATGGACCACCCAGGTGTTTCTGGCTCTGCCGCGGAGTTTGGCATTAACCGAAATACATATCACGATAATAGAAACTCGCAGGCTTCTAGAGGGGCTTGAATCGTTACCGTGATGACAAACGCTCCTCTCCCAGAAAATAATTACTTGAATCAGACACTTATCGTGTAAATAAAAAAAAGAGTAATTGCCCTTTTTGGAATTATTAATGGGGAATCTACACGGAAACCCATCTTTTCTCTTTAGGGCAAATAATAGTTTGATAAATTATGGTCAATCAAGAGGCCCGTCAAAGACAAATAAACCATATATATATATCCATATATGTATATATATCATCTATTCTTTAAGAATGAGAAATTAAATTTTAATTTTATAGTGTACTAAAAGAATTTATAGTAATTGTGAATATTTTTAAATATGTTGCATTTTATTTCTCATTATTGATTAGATCCGTTTATACATTTGACAATATTAATTTCTTAAATATTATTGTTGACTTAGTAAGCATCGAATAAAATATATCTTACTATAAAAATTCTACCACAAAAAAAAGATAAAACTACTTCCTGGCCTCTAAATTTAACCACAAATCACCTTCAGGCTGCAAAATAATACTGTCTTTTCGAAATTTGATATCGAGAGGAGTTTTAGAGCAGGACTTTAAATTACATCTTCCCAGAAGAAGGAATAATGTAATTTTTATTTGCAGCTCAACAAATTTGTGGGCAATACATATTCTTGGTCCAATACCGAATGGAAGGAAAGTTTCTTTATTTATCTTGAATTTATTATCTCCCATGAATCTCCCTGGATCGAATTTTTCTGGATTCGTGTAATATTTAGGATCACGATGCAGAGCAAGAACGGGAATCAAAATCGTCATTCCAGGTTCGAGAGTTATGGATTTTTTCCCTGGCAAAGATGGAGGAAATACAAATTTTCTTTTGCATACTCTGTTCAAAATACAACTTGATGGATAGAGTCTCATGCTTTCCTTGATCACAGCATCTAAGAATTGAAGATTATTAATTGCATCATATGTTGGTTGCCCTTTGCATTCTTTTAGAACAGCGACAATCTCCTCTTGTAACTGTTTCTGTACTTCTGAATTGAGAGCAATCTCATGAGTTACAAAGCAAAGTTGTTTAGGAATATTATCCATTCCTATAGAATAAAATGAAAATGCATTGGATATGATATCCTCACAAGAGAGCATTCGATTATCATCATTTTTGTACTTCGCTTCCACTATCATTTGCAGAAGATCTTGACGAAAGACGCTCTTTTTTCTTCTTGTTGCTATATTTAAACGAAGCACATCTTTAACAAAATCTTGTAGACTCTCGTCAAAAACCTGAATTCCCAAAAATCTAGCCACCAGCTTCAAATTCTTAGTGAAAATAGATTTGAGTTTCGGAATACTTCCACTATCTGCTGTTTCTCTACATAAGAGGTAGAATTCATTGGTTGGATCCTTGATTGAGTCAACCTCAATTCCAAAAATCGAGCTCACTATAACGTCGGTACTAAATTTTGTAAAAACATCATTTAGATTTAAAACATAATTTGTCACCTTCGATCTCTCATACAATGTATCCGTAAAATTCACTGCAGCTTCCATTACCAGATTGAAAATCAATTTAATATTGCTGGAAGTGAAAGAAGGATTTAATGTGTTTCTCAATTCCCTCCAATCGTCACTATTTAAATGAAAAAGGTCTTCTAGCAAGAATGGATCACATTTTACTTCAGTCAAGTTGGAATGATCCGGAAACATCTCAAAATTTTGATCTGTGATGGATTTGATAATCTCTGGGTCGCAAATTATTATAACTGGTGTTTGAAAATTGTACATACCAATGTACTTAGCTTCAGTATATGTGTTGTATATTTTTTCGACAACTTGGAAAAAACTCTTCTGTCGAAGCACATATGGAGCCATGTTTCCTAAAATATGTATCGAAGGATCATGCGGAATATCCCAAAGTTCAAAGAAGTTTTTTTTCTTATTGCAAAAGTAATAGGTTAAAAAACAGGCGAAAGTAATAAGAATTATTGTTAACAAATCGATCATTATTATATTCACTTGAAATATACCACGTTCTTTTTATGTGTATGATTCAACGTCAACTACTGTATGCTTGTTAGATTTATGTATAATAGAAGTGCTGGCACAATCTTAAAATGTTCTATATATATAATTACTTCGTGCAGATATCGGAACAGCTTGTATAATATATTATTAAAAAAGCAGGAAAATTCGTTTTCTTCGCTCGTCATCTATATTATTATATGAAAATTTTCTAGAAAAAGAAAAAAGAAATTCATTCATTTTATCGTTATAGACCTTTTAAGTAATCTAACCAACGTTAGAAATATATTTTTTGAGAACTTCTATCAAATGCTGCTATGATCAGCAATAAAATTTTAGATCCCGAAGTTAGAGTAAAAGAAATAACAAACCTATTCCGCATACTATACGAGAAGAAATAAATCTGCGGAATTCGATCGAATGACCATTCAACCCGAAAAACTAAAAATTGAAAACAAAAGTTAAAAAACCATTCAAGAACATTGTAGATCTTGGAAATGTTGGAAAAGGAAGATCCGGAAGAGAATTCACGTCCGTCGACACGTCGTTGGTTGGACCAGGAGGAATAGGAGGAAGGGGTGGTAGTTGAGGGTTGGAGGCAGAAAGGGAGGCGACGGCCTCATCCTACTCGCGCCCTCGCTGAGCGCTATAGTAACAACACGGGGAAACATAGGGAAATCAATATGGCTTCCGTTGCCCTCTTCTACTCTCTCACTTGTCCCTCCGTATAGTCTACTTCTGTCTCGATTCCTCTCCCTCTTCCTCTGCTTTCTCATTTGGTCTTTTTCCCGCTGATGCTGGGAGCCTTATAGTATCTCACTCCTGGCCTCGCTCGGACGGGTGAACCCATTATGAGGGGGTGTTACTCCGGGCCAATCCCAAACCACCCGAAGCAGAGAGGAGAGTGCAAGAAGGGCGCATGTGCGTTGCTAGGGCTGCTGGATGGGTTGGCGAGGACGCGCGAATCTACTCTGTACGTATACGAGAAAATAAAAAAAAAAGGAGAGAGAGAGAGAAATTTCGACCGATATCTGAAAGGGTGCAGACGTGATTAGAAGAAAACCTTGAACTGCTTAACAAGTTTGTTAAATTTTGTTTCTTTTAATTTAAATGAAGACGGAGGTTTCAGGAAACTTTGAAACACTACCTAAAATTTATTTTAAAAAATGGAATTTTGGTGGGATTAGGACTATAATAGGCCTTTATGATGAACACGATTGAATGTGCTTTGAGATATAATTTTAAGAAAATTATTGGTGCAAGAAGATCAATTTGCAAAATCAACAAAGTATAGATTTATTATTCGAAGAAGCCAAGAAGGGACAACCTAGTCTATACATTTTTCGGCATTCATGAACATCATATTTTAATATACGATGAGTAATTAGGTGAAAGATTAAAACTTTATCAATATTATTCAGATATCACAAAAGAGTTTTCAGCACGTTGTGTACTCCTTATATAAAAACTAAAATAAATTTAGATATTATTATTTATATTATCTTAAATTCTAATTAAATTTCAAAAGTTTTCGAAACTTTTTTCTTAGAAAACGTTTGGTATTAAAAAAATCAATATTCTGTATTTTTTAACTAAATCAATATGATTTTAGAATTTCCAATATATGAAATTAAAAATACACTGTGCTCGAATATTTCTGATAAACATATTTTAAGGTTTTTATTTTTATTTTTAAAAAAAGTAAATAAAAATATTTTTACGTAATTGGCAAATTTCATGCCCTTTTTACCAGTGGCAGAAGAGGGAAGTTTTAAAAGACTTGAAGACGGTAAAGAAGTATACGAAAATAAGTACTCTTGTTTGTGTGCTGTCGGTAAGGAAAATCACGATTCTCCAGAGGGTAGTATTGAATTTCGTTTCAGGGATGTGATACTTTACCATAAGAGCAACTTAATCATGCCTCAACTTTACGCTCACAATAATGCATATTTTTTTTCCTACAGAACACTATTATCCGTCTGTACGAAACGCAGATAAACTAGTTTTACTGAAAAATATTTATTATTGCAAGCATAAAGTTAGTGAAAGCGAAACTAAATTTGCTTTTATGTTAATTATCCAGATGCCCTTAATTGACCCAATCTTAAAAAGGCATATCTAAAAAAGTTAATCAAAAAAATTCTTTAATTCATAAACAAATTCAATAATTATCTTGAAGTTTTATGTTATCTTCCATTAAATTTGAAAATAATTTAAACAGCATCTTCAAAAAAGGTAAATTATTCCTGAGTATTTAATCCAATGAAACTAAACAAAACTAAACTAACTGTGTGAATTCGATCTCGCACGGATGTTCCATTTAACTATATTTATATTTTTTGTTCTCATTTTCTGAGCACTTTGCTTCCTCATTACGATGAAGTTGCAAATAAATTTGCTTTCTTATAAAGAGGAAGTTTAACGATTTGGCACAATTTTTAAAAAATATATATAATTCTTTTTTCTCAAAACAAAGAATCTTTCGACCACATCATCCATACTATTTATTAAAATTTATTTATATTAGATTACTTGATTTGAGAAGTTATAGTCGCAAAATCAATTTTACAAAAATTCTAAAGCAAAAATAGAAAAAAATGCAAAAAGAAATGGTTCAACGTCACTACTACAGTTCAGGGAAATTTTGCATTCCCGTTTGACATCCGTTCAACAAGGGTTCAAAGATTTCAGGTTCGTCTTTGTGAGTTTTTGGTGGTAGCCACAAGAATTATAATATGATTATAATTTACCCTTGCTTATACCATCCGCCACAGACTTATGTCTACCAGACAAATCTGAAATCTTTCATGTCAATATAGTTTCCATGGAACTATTTCAACTTTCCAGACCAAACTCACTTTCAACCATAAGTCTGCCCCGACTAACTAAAACCCGGCCTCCGTCATTCCTCGTAAATTAACGGTTGCCTACCTGAGTAGTATCGGACCATTCCTACTTCCCTCATGTAAAAACTACCCTTATATAGTGAAAGTAAGCTGTGTTCCACCACTTGCGGGAAAGGATAATTTTTTTAAGCCAAAATCAACGAAAAAATTAGATATAGGCTAATATTTTTGTTTAAATAAATTGTTCTTGGGTATAAAGATTGTAAAAATCCAGATTAAAAGTGAAGGAGGAGGATCCTTTGTTGTAAAACGATTAATAAAAATATAGATATAGCGGATATAAGACTGAAGTATTCGAAAGCTGTGGGTAAAATAAGGAAATCGCTTCTCGTGTAGGAAAAATCGATATGTGCTCTGATGGTACTAGCTTCAGAGTAAGGGATTTCTTCTTTTCCATCAACTTATCCACTATAAGGGTGGTTGAGTCGGGTATGGTTCAAAAGTCAAAATTTTCAAATAAAGCGTGAAAAAATAAAAATTTAAAATTAAAATGTACAACTTCTAGAAACTTGAAAATAGATACATTCTAACAAAAGCTCTTTCAAGTATATTATTCATAATTAATTTTAAGCCCTTATTCTGCTCTTATATAATATTGACCCGACGAAAAGAATCCCATAAAAATAAGTTTTATAGAGGGTTTCAAAGATAAATTTTAAAATGAAGGCAAAAGAGATGATCATTGTCGCTACTACAGTACGAAGATAATTAGACTCCTACCACCCTCTTGCTTATGCGAAAGAGGCGATCATCGGCCTTACCGATGATCGCCTAACTTTGCTAAGTTTGCAAAGTTGGTCAGTTAAGGTAAGCTACAGGGTAAAGTCAAGGTAAGCTCCACCACTGCACCTTCCCTTCTGTTCCTGAGTAGCTTCGGACCACTCTAATTATAGTTATTTAATTTCTTTCTTATATACTAACTTCATAAAAGTAACAGCACTAGTGAGAGAGATATACTTTTTCAATCTTGAATAATTCTTTAGATTAATAAATTCTGCATGGATTTTCCAGATAATGAATTGGAATGGTAACTATGAATTTCAGAAATACAATCATAATATTATTTTTCATTCAGCTTTCTTTGGTGAAAATCAATTAATTGTTTAGCAAAATCTTATTTGTTTTGTAACATAAGTTCAATTTAAGCATCTACCGGTTAGAAGAAGACTTAAAATTAATGAAGAGAGGGAGATTACACAGTCGCGTTGTGTTTCATCAGAAAAGGTTGGATATTAAGTAAGTCGAAATGTTGATTTAAAAAAGAGAATGTTGGTTAGAAATCAGGATTGTTGATTGAACATTAATTGAGCATTGATTTATCGCAAAATAAAATAAAATTCATATTTTTGCATTGATTGTCAATAACATAGGTATTTTATTTTACAAAATTTTGACTGTCGGTAATGAAGAAAATTTCGTGTCAACTCTTGAACTTTTGATGGTAAAACCAGGTAACATAGGTATTTTATTTTATAAAACTTGACTGTCGGTAATGAAGAGAATTTAACTTTACTCTGTTAAAACGTAAACGTCGGTAAGATAGCATTCGGAGGGTAACATCATTTGCTATAGAGGTAACAACTTAACAACTTCAACAGATTGATCACCGTAATCAATCCTCAACAATCAAGAACAGGACAATCACTGTAATCACAATCCTCAATAACTCAATAAGTTTGCTCTCTCTCTCTCTCTCTCTCTCTCTCTCTTTTACCAAAAAGAAAAAAGTACGACAAGAAAAAAATTGAAGTAATTCCTGCAATTGAAATCAGAAGAAAAGAGTCCCTGATGAGAATTAGTGGAAAATGACTGATTCAATTTTAAGAAGTATATACATGTAAGATTAATAAATTAATAATTGATAAAATAAAATAAAAAGAATAGTCATGTCACTTCTACAGTTCAGGGAAGCTAATATATATTCCCATGTGTCACCACCGTTACAGTAAGGTCAGAAAATCGAGAGAAATCTAATATAAGAGAATAATAAGGCCAAAATATCTCTTAATACTTAATCACACAGTTCAAATTTGGAACAGGTGATGAATTTTAAATGCAACTTTTTAAATCATTCTCTTGAAGTTCTCACTTTTTGCAAGCGGCTGCTTCCTGAGTAGTGTCGGACTATTCCTTTCGGCTAAAATACAAAATCTTCTTATATAGTTAAAGTGATGTATACTTCACCAGTTGTGAGAAAAAGCAATTTTCCTAGGCGAATATCAACTTAAAATCCAAGTATATGCTAAAAATAGTTACAAAATTAATTTTTCTTGGGCATCAAGATTACAAATTTGGATATTAAAAGTGAAAGGGAAAACTATACTGTCATTAAAACGAGAATAAAAAATGAAAGTAATGATATATATCTTAGATGTTAGCACCCTGAGAGTGAAAAAAAGGAACTAACTGCTCATTCAGAAAGGGAAAACTCTACAGGTAGGTACCTGGTTGGTTTTTCTTCGAGGATAAGAGTAAGAGATGATTGTCAAGAAAATATAGCCTTTAATATATAGTGCCTTTATGTTACCGCGATATAACAGTTTGTTACTTATTGATTTCACGAATATGGCCGGAACAGATTATATAAAATAAACCTCCAAGATGTACATATATGTAATATTAATATTTAATGTATTATATATATTTCCTCTTCCTTATTCCTCTACTACACTGTCAGCAGATGACAATACTGCAAAAGAGTCCAAACTCAGACGGTAAAGGAATAATTTCAAGAAAACAAAACATTTACGTTATTGCAACCAATTGCAACCTACGAGTTTTCTTACTTCTTGATCTTACGAATATTCTTAAGAATTGTAGGGAGGCAAAAGAATTGAAGATTTTACGAAATGTATCTGATAAACAAAGTATTTTATACAAATACAAAACTCTCTACTGTTCATGTTCGATTTTCCAAATCGATTATAATATGTAACTTCTCCATAACTTCTGACTACTCCTGCCAAACTTTTCATTTTATTGCGAAACGTATTAATAATTCCATTTTAATTGTTTTACCAAGATTTGAACGAAATTTCAGTAATTTTCTATTTCTTTTCTCAAACCAGTCCCTTATTACCATTATGTCTAGAAATTTTGAAATTTAAAGTCTCAATGCACATAATTTGCCTCATGTTTACATCTACATAACCACAAATAAATAAAAAGCATAAATAAAATAAAGATAAGAGTACGATATAACTGGAAAAAGGAAATAACAGAGAATGATAAGATTTACTTTATCATCCTCTTTTAATGAACGAAGAAAATGATGAATGATACTCAAGAAGATTTAAAAACTGGTATGCGAATTTTGAAAATTGGCTATGTATCATTATATTTATATTTCACATAACGTTAAAAAGTCAGAATAATTTTGAAATAAAACTACTGATTTGGATCAAATTCAATTTTTAGTTCAAGATAAACCAGAACCTTATTTGTATACTAAAAAGCACGGTATAGCAATCAGAAAGCTTTTAATAAGTAATCTTCCTATAAAGGTCAGTAAAATTGTTCTGTTTATTCATTTCATGTAAAAAAAAATGTTTAAATAGTTATTCGATCAAATAATCTATTCGAAATAAATAAAATAAATGTCTTTAGGCAAAAAAAGAGGATGTGGAATTTATATTTTCAAAATATGGACAAGTGGATAAATGTTATTTGAGGAAAGACTGTAGATATGATTGTATTCATGCATTTGTCACTTTTAATTCTGCTCAAGATGCTTTGCAGTAAATTGATACTTTTTCATTAACGAACTATTTAATCAACCAGTATTAAACTAATAGTAAATAAAGTTTTTTAAAAAACATCTCTCATCGGTTTACCATCCTTTTTTTTTAAGAGCGAGAAAAGCAGGATATGAAAACTTCATACAACTATATGATCGAATATTGATGGTAGAGCCTGTCTATTCCTGGTTTCAGCCTGACAGAAGAAACAAACTTGTAAATTTAAAACGCAAAAGGGATAAGACTCCAGAACGTTCAGAGGAACCAGCAATACTAAAATTAAATGAAGACTGTCTTATTCGAATTTTTGAGTACCTTCCAATACTTGATAAACTAAGTGTGGAAAGAGGTAGAAAAAATATTTTCAGACGAAATAAATCTAAGATAAATTAATTAATAAATTGAATTTTCGACAGTATCAAGGCAATTTCGCTCAGCAAGTTTCAAATCATGGAGCAAAGTGAATTCTCTAAAAAATTCCTATTTCAAATCCGAAAACACTACAAGCAGCACCTCAATTTTTAATAAAGTGCTAAAAAGATGTGGACGATACATAAAACGAATTAAGCTGAATTCTGATAACAATGAATATAACGAACAGTCACTTTTCATGCTTCCCATTTATTGCCAAAAACTTCGTTCCCTACACGCATTTTCCCTACCGTCTTCGACTGCACTCAGAATTTTGGCATTTCGCTGTCAAAATATTACTAGCATCGAACTTTCCCTAGAAAATCGAGAAAATGAATCTGACGAGGATTTTTCTCAATTATTTGCCCTTAATAGAAAACTGAAGCATATTGACATCTATCATGGAGTAATTACTGGCACCTGTCTATTACATTTGTCTCCTAATTCAATCGAGTCGATCGTTTTGGATAAATGTCTCCTTTCTGCCCGTTATTTATCAGACGCAAGTATCTTAAGTTGCCTAATTATTATTCATATGGTTAATTAAGAGAATAATTCAATAGAATTTCTTTCTAGGCTGTTAAGAATTTTCGAAAATTGTACGAGCTGAATTTAAGCGACTGTGATATTACTGGCCTTATACCAGCTTTAGGATCCTGTGCCAAGACTTTGAAGGTCCTTTTTTTTCAAGATTGCGTTTTGAAAGCGAGACATGAAGCACAAGATATTAAACTTTTGATAAATCTCAAGGAATTGTGGCTTTTACTGAACCACTGGGTCACGGATGAATTTCTGGTCCACATGGGTCGAAATTGCAATTTAATTTCATCTATTTGCATTATAGGTTAATATATGAAAGAAATTCATTCCAAATTACATAATTTCATTAATAATTAATAGCTTGTCAATAAATAATTATTCTACAGGTTTAAATGAAGTTACAGACATAGGACTTGCTAGCATTGCTCCATTACCAAAACTTGAATGGTTGAATATAACCCTTGAGATTTCAGGGTCCGGATTAGCAAAAATGCATAATTTACGATACTTAGAAATTTGCACCGAAAATACCTTAAGCGAAGATGCATTATGTGAAGTCATACGAAGTGCTCCAAATTTGCACACTCTCAAAACCAATGATGAAGTCTACACTCGAAATGACTGTCAAGTAATAGAAGTTGCGGTGGAAGTCACGAAAGCGAGAAAAAATGGTTTAATACTGCACATTATTTTCCAAACAGCTGCCGAGAGAGAAAAAGTCGAACATTTCACCGGAATTTCACCCAATCTAATCTTTGATTTCATAATTTGAGAAAATTATGAAAATTTTAAACAAAGTATAAAGGTTTCAGACTCAAAAGAAAGTTTTCTAAAAGATCATTTTACGGAAAATTCATTTTTCGAGTTTATTGTAGTGTCCGACAAGATTTTTAATTAATTTTTATACTGAATTTTATTGTTCTATCAAGCATTTTTCTATATATACAATATTTTTATGAATAGTTATACATACTTATTTTAATTAATTAATATTTATTGGTCTATTTTCGAAAAAAAATATTTATTAGGCAAAATTAATTGATGGAAATTATTTTAAATTCATTCTCGAAAGTGTATCATTATTCTGTAAATAAAAAATGAAACGTATATTATGATTGAAGTGAACGATGTCTTCTGTACTATTTATTTTTAATTTATAGGAGCCTAACGTTTTTTATTTAATAGTTATAATTTCTGTCTTTTAATTAAATATAGTTTTTTTAAAGACAAGTTATCAGAATTATCTGTACACTGAGAAAAATGTCTGGTACGGACAATAAAGCTTTTGGTTGCTATAGAAACAACAAAAATTGTTTGGTTGTGAAACCAAATTTTGGTTCTTTCAACAAAACTTTTATTGAACCAACCAAAGTTTTGTTAATTCAACCAAATCTCGGTCAGTCTCAGTTTTGATTGAATTAACAAAACTTTGGTTGGCACAACCAAACAATTTTTGTTGTTTCTATAGCAACCAAAAGTTTAGTTGTCCGTATCAGAATTTTTTCTCAGTGTAGCAATATTTTCAGCAATTGTTTTGCAATATTTAAAATAGACGCGTACATAGTGGTAAAATGGAAAGAATTAAGTTTATTGTGTTACTGGGTAATTTTGGGAAATCCAGGAAGCCGTGCGGTATTAACCAGATGTTAAAGATTTGGGGAAACTCATAGTCGTAAAATTGAAAAGGGGCGTGTTCAGGTAATCCTAGAGTCGGTAATTGAACCTACGGGTTAAACCCCAGACCCAAGGCAGTTACCTTCAGTCAAGACTGTAATATTTCTTCAATTGTGATGTCATAATACTAATCGAAGTAGTAGTATTTCTTTCATATATACAGCGTTAGTCCCAGTTCGTAATGTAATTTAGAAGAAATTGTTGTCTGACGTGCTCGTGCTGCTTTCGATAACTACCTTCCGTTTTCCACACGAGCTCTGTTTTTAAGAACCGAATTTTAAATGTAAGTACTACATTCAATTCCGGAAAATAACTATTCAATCGAATTAAGTAGATTAATTTTTGCTAAGATATAAATAGGTACCTATTTTTAAAAAAATGTGTCCGAAATTTATCATTAAAGGGGAGCAATTGTCTGTTTCGAAAACAACTCTTTCTATTCTTCAATTAATGAATAAATTTAAATTTAAATAAATAATGAATTACAAAAGAATTTTGTCAAATATCTATAATATATTTTATTTGAAAAAGGTTCTGGCATAACTGTATTTTCAGTTTAAACTTTTCTTTGTTTACCTTTCCTAGTACACTTAAGCGTCCTTGAATTTTTCGATTCAACAATTCATATACACTCTGCCTAATTCTGACGAGTGGAAGCTAAAATCAAAATCTATTTTCGGCAGAAAATAATATTATCCAAACAAAGTCAAAAACATGAGTACATTTCAATATTTTCCTCCTATCTTGCATTTTATTTAATCTCTCCTTAAACTTTGATTCTACATTACTCGATAATTCTTTGCTTATTCTCTATCCCGATACAAATAATGCTAAATATGTGACGTAAAAATACGAATTAAATATGCAACTATAATCTAAAATATTTCATCATGATTTCAACTAATTTAAATTATTATAATGCAGCAATATTTTCAGCCATTATTTTGTAGTACATATTTAAAAGACACTTAATAGTAGTAAACAGGAGGGAATGAAAGGATAATTGAGGTGCCGGAATATTCTTAACTTGATTGTCAACGGGATATTCAAATTTGGGGAAATCCCAAAGGTTCTAAAGTGAAAAGGGAGGGTACGATTATACCTGAACCCCCTAATATAATTCTACCAATAAGTATACTACCTAGGAAAATTACCTCTGTATCTCTGCCTATATAAGAGGGAAAATTTTCTTTGATCTTCACTTAGTAAGCATCTTGTCGTTGCAAGTGTCGTTGCAAGTGTCGTTGCAAGTATCGTTGCTTGAGAACTGTGCGCATAATTTTAAAAGTTACCCGTGTTGCCCTTGTTTTAATTATTGGTGAATAGTGTTATTTCAATTGTTGTGACAGAAAATCTTACAAACATGTTTTCCAGAAGCTATTCGAAATGGCACTCTCAGTTGCATTAGCCGTCAGTGATTTTGACACCCGATCAATTAAAGCAGTTAAAAAGAGACTTCAAGTGAGAGATTATTTCTTCAGGAACATCATGAATCGGGGAATTAACTCTCCAGTTGAAAGTGAAATTTCCAGTGGGTATAACAGCATCGAGTCTACATCAACTGATACAGACTCAGCACCAGAGTCACTACCAAAGTCACAGATCGAGATACTATTAGATAACCTATTAGAGTCAGTATCAGAGTCACTACGTGGATTACGAGCAGACATGGGAGGGGAGACACAAAATGTATGCTCAGAGGACTTTCCAAAAAATGACACAGAATCCGGCGTAAAGGACTCAGAAAAAGATGTTTTACAGGTAATTATTTAAATTTTTTGTAACAAAATGCATTTAAGTATCCGCGATATTGAAAATCGCTCCATGAAACTCAATTATATTCCATTTAATTCATTTGGACCACTCTTTCATAAAACCATTTTCTTTTAAACTATAATTCCATAAAAAATTTTCTTTCTTCTCATTAAAGAATTTCATTGTATTATTATTTTAGACAACAATATTTTATCAGTTACGTTACTTTCATATAAGGTTGGTCATCCCCTTTTCCGAAAACAAATTAAAGTTACAATTTTACATGAATTTAAATGGAATATTATTATTATCCTTTTATTATTTTATTAACAAGTAATAATCTGTTTTTAGGATGATCAACCACTACGTTTGATGTATGGAAATCGAGATATTCTGAATTTGGAAGCAAATCTTCGAAAACCAATGTGGCCGCAGAAACCTAAACACGATGTTGAGGAAGATCGAAAAGAGAGTGGCTCCGTGTATTTCGGAAAGGAAGAAGATGATGACCCAAGTGATGACCACGCTTTCATTGCAGATTATTCAATTGTAAGTTTAACCATTATTAAAATTTAAAAAATTTCTATCTTCCCGGTTTTAGCTTTTCTTAATATTTAGCAAAGATTAAGTACATAATATTTCATTAAAATCTTACTACTAAATGTTCATAATTTTTCAAAGAGTACTGATTTTTGCGAAATCGATGAAATTAAATAATGATT
Source organism: Synergus japonicus (assembly GCA_900474275.1). NCBI lineage: Eukaryota > Metazoa > Arthropoda > Insecta > Hymenoptera > Cynipidae > Synergus > Synergus japonicus. The sequence goes on from UCOH01006221.1 coordinate 27,902, forward strand.
TAAAATCCTTCAAGTTTTCAAATAAATAAAATCCACATTCTCTTTTTTTCAGATTAAGTGCCGTGATTGTTCATTTAACAATTCTTGGCCTTTATTTCTTAATCAAGACGACAAACCGGAAGACTCTACAGGAAAAAGTGTAAAGAAACCGACAACTCTTTGTTGTGGTAGAAAACTGGCCACCGACGGACATGACTATCGTGTTATTTGTAAAGGAAATAAGTAAATTGACGATCTCGAATATTTTTAAGAATCTCGAAATATTTGATACGAATTGCTACACGGAAAACCCTAGAATATCAATTCCTCCTAAATTTCATTGGAATTCAGAGGCAAACGTGTTTGGTATACGTATTAGTATTTTCAACAGTCAACATACTCAACTTGACGCGTTTGTCCCTAAATTGCAAAGTATATAGTTGTTTAAAAGGAATTGATATTATAAATTTTATATTGTAAAAATCGGCAACACTTCTGAATTTTTTTCGTCTACCTACGTAATGTTACGCACAAAAATATATTTTTAACTAACTTTTGATATAATCGGAAATGCTTTTCCGATAAGAATAATATTTAACTTTTTAGAATGTTTACCGCGAAATTTATACTTAGAGATTTTTTTTACCACGCAGTTTGTAATGTAATGTAGATTCAAATCGACTTTTAAACTGTTTTTGTATTCTTAATATAAGATCAATTATTCGAGGAAAAAAGTAGTTTAATTTAGTAAACAGCGATATTTTCATCTTTTGCTGCTTTGAATGATCCAATTTAAACTAATGAATTATTTTCATTAATGAATTATTACGATATCATTTATTTTGCAAATTTTCCAACTACTTTTTTCCTGATTCAATTTTTGTGATTGTGTTTACGTGGAATTTTTAATATTATCTGACTAACGCACAGTATTTTTAAGCTAGCGTTTAAAACATGTTTCACTATATTTATATTAACAGCAGATGAGATTATGTATTTCATGTACATATCTTAATCTAAAAAAAAACTATTTAAATCAAATTTTTTACTATAACGAATTAAATACATTCTATCAATCTTAAAATTTTTACAAACACGCAATAATTTAGCAGAATAAAATAAGTAGAATAATCTCATCTGAACTGTCAATTTTAATACTAATCTTAGCTATACAAATTTACTACATACATATATGGAATTCTGATGCTGTATCACAAGTTAATTTAGCAGAATAAAATAAATGGAATAATCTCATCTGAACTGTAAATTTTAATACTAATCTCAACTATGCAAATTTACTACATTTATGCAATTCTGATGCTATGTCACAAGTTTATCGACAGGGACAATTGTTTGTATAAGAAAAATAAATATATACATAATATTCAAATTTCATTTTTTTAACAAACCTCTTTTCCCATCCATTTTTCAATCCAATTTCCTAACTTCCTTCCCCAACCTAGCTTTCTTTAAATTTCATAAAAACGATTAAATTCACAAAATAAATTATAAACTGTATAGGGTAAATTTTAGGGTTTATCTCCACTATTGAGTAAAGAGGTTTCAGAAGCATTTACCAATACTCGTGCCTTTCGCTCCAGTGGGTATTGTTTCAGTTTGAGCATAACGCCCCACGTGGAACTGTGGTTGATTCGGTCGACAATCCCGTAGAAAGAGTTTCCTATATCTGTTTGCAAATGTGTGTGTGAATACTCCTTTATCAGTCGGCAGGTGTATATGTCCACACTTTTGCAATTTTCGTGCGTACACACGTGCGTGCGAGATGTGCACGACTATTCAGATATTGTTGTTATTGTTGAGAGAACAATCGGCCGTCAATAGGCTGCTCCGACACAATGTATCTATTCAGGTGCGGACAGAGGTGCTCAATCGATCGGCAAAAGTCGCGAGACTTTTCAAAACTTCGCGCGCCCGGCAAAAACTACTATTACTCGACAAAGGCCTTTTCAAATCCTCTAATTCAGTGGGTGCTGGACTGATATTAATGTATTGAGCTTTCAGAATCCAACCACCCCCAACCGATTACACAGCATTAGTTGTTTTTCAAATTTCTAAGAAGGGTTAATGAAAGTATTATAACAATATATAAAGTGTTTCTAGCTTTAAAATTAGAAAAGAAAATAAGCTTGAAATTATTTCAATGTAACAACGCGATACGTTTGGTTTTTGTTGGCATCTAATATAATACTATGTATGTCTGATAAAATATAACAAGAGAAAATTAGAGAGGATTCACATGACTTCTATATGTATCAATTTTAATCAAATTAAAATTCAGAGAAACAAACAAGATGATGTCAATACTTGTTTTACGAAAAAATAGCGATAATTAGGATATAAATAGTAAAATCTGAATGTGATAATTGATGACAAGCACAGGTTACTCGAGATTCATATTGCATGATGTTCCAACTCTCCATTTATTAGTTAAGCGACTGATGTGATTCGCGAGTAAAGGGAGAATGAGGAACACCTGCTGCACGGCAGGATCAAAGTCTTTTTGGACTGAGAGTCACTGACAAAGTATAGTAGAGATCTGTGCCTATTCCGATGATTATGTATGCGGGAATGATCGTCGAGCAACGCGCAATGCACATTGGAAAGGCCAAAAATTGTCGAAATCAGTCGAGTTCAACATCAGCATTGTACGCGGGCTTTGTCTCTACCTCATTGTTGTCCATACTCATCGCCAATGCAAAATCCAGATGTATATGCATTCGACACGAGCAGAGAACACACGCCGAGATTCACATGTGGCTCTTTATGTCACGAGATCTAGAAAATCGAACTATTGTTGTATACCCAACAGACCTGGTCATGGCGATATCGACTGCAAATCCACATCTATTCATATTCATAATTTTATCATTTAATCATGCTACCTCATCAAGACTAAAGAAGCTTTGTTTACTCGTATTGCGATAAGAACATATCATGAATAGTCAGATCTGCACCTAATCAACACCTATAGAAATGATTTATCATTACAGAACATCCCGTGTGGAAATTTTGTAATTAAAAAAAACAAATGAAACGCCTAACCCGGCCAGAGCCTAACTTACTGCCATACTAAATAAAAACATTATTTTTTTAAATAAAAAATGAGAAAAACATTTATAAACGTAAAATTATTTATTTTTAAAGAACATTTAAAAAACTATATTGAAAATTACTGAAACAGATCTTTTATTTATCCAATTCTTTTAAAAAATGTTCTCGAATTAGAATTAATTAATATGTTATAACCTAAATATATTTTTCGCAGTATATATAAGAACTTACTTTCGTTTTCGTTCTGCAACTTTGAAATGTTGCAAATTGTTCAATGCTTCCGAACTAGATTTAATATATTAATCCTGTTGTAGTCATAGAATAATTTTCCAAATTGGAGCCAAATTTGTATTTGGGCAAACATTTGGCAATTTCCACACAGAATAAATGGACGGTTCCCTTTTCAGCACTGTGAAAGAGTGGGTCAGTAAGTAATCAGTTTAACAGGCGAAGGCGGGAACCGAAGGCACAAAATGTTGTAATGACACACTTGAAAGGGAAGGTATCCAAGTATCTTGACGCTGAAAAGGGAATCGCCCGAAATATTTTCCTAGCCTGTTCTTAAGAACAAGGTTCTATTAAGACTCTATAATCTTAAATCTACAGCTTTAGCTACCCAAACTAAAGTAATAATTTTTCCTTCTGTAGGGGCGTATATGGGATATAAGGCAGACCTTGTTTGCTTAAAACCTAAATTTTACGCACCTTTCTCATTTAAGACCTTTATTACTACTGTATACCTTGTTTCTATACAAATTCTACATCTTGCACTTTGTGATTTGGGCCTTCGATCCTATCTTTGACTTATAATAATGCACCTCTTCCTTCGAGTTGTACCTGTCCTATTCGGACATCAGGTCACCGAATCATGAACGTTACGCACTAAAACTTTCTCTTACATTTTACCGAGTAGATTCTAGAAATATGTATTCTAGTATAAGTATTTAGAAATACAGATCTTTAACCAAAAACTCTCGATTCAACAACGAATAGGTAACTCCTAATCTCTAAAATGATACAAATACACAACACTGAACATAAAAAACTTCAACTACATATCAGATCAACACTTGTTGAAGACCTATTAATGAATACCTTATGCTCAACATAAACATCACCAAGCATTCGTATAAGAAAATCATCTTTCAGGGTCAAGGTCACAGCCAGCTTATCCTCACAAACGCATGTAGGGAAGATTTGGCAAAAAGAGAAGATAAGAAGAGGAAAAAGATGAAGGGTGGAAGAGTCGGTAGAAGCAAGAAGAGGAGGTGGTATAGTGACGGTAGTGGGGGAGGGCATAGAGCAGCTGAATAGGAAGCGACACAATGGACCTGGGTGGCTGTGGAGGCGTGTTATCAAATGGGTTCCTCATTCACATACTGCGGCCTGAGCTACCTGTGTCTGTCTGTACCGGTGTCTGTCTGTTATACTTATTCATACCACCCATTGTGTCTCCACTGTTGAGTCGAGTTCAGTTCAGTTGAGAACGCGATGGAACGTGCCACAATGCACGAATATGGGCTGCTGTACCTCTTCCTCTTCCATCTCCTCATCTTCTCTTCTCCACGACTACCCCCTTGCCATTTGCCACCCACAGCTATAGATTCGCGGGCATAGGCGAGTGGATGAAAAGAAAATTGTGTTGGGAAATTGTATCCCCGCCGATAATGCCTCTGCTCCTGTAGGAGCCGTGGGTAGAGTCGACTTCTTCCCACTTGGACCAATATAATCAAGCTAGTTCTGAACTGATATGTTTATGATGATGTAAATCACAGATCAATTACCTACACCACTATTTTCTTCAGCTTCTTTTCAGTTTCCTTCATGCATGAAACTCGTCTTCTCCCCAAAAAAACGGAAGTTTTTTAAAATTAATTTGAATGGGACTTAGATTGGGAACAATCTAAGTCCCATTCAAATTAATAAAATTACGAGTCACTGAGCAGGATTAATTCTCAAAAAAACATCCTATGGTTAACGAAGGACATAGTAGGCTGTGGTGAAGAGTCAATGGTTAATTAAGCCGCAACGTTTGTCAATTTCGCGATGGTGAGACTTTCTAAAACACCCTCGTTCACTTTCATGGACACAGTTTGCTTTTTTCTATAACCAAGCCAATTAAGGCAGAAAGAGTAATTGCTACAAGAATCAGGACTCACCGGACGTATCTCGTCTCGGCTTAACGCAGATGAAGAATGGCAGTGTGAAAATAAAGAAAACCTCCTTGAGCAATGATAAAGGGTGGGAGGGGGTGTATAGATGAGCACGAGCTACACGCAGACACGGCATACAAAACTCGCTCAATACGTCATTCAGTCGAAGAATACCGCTCGTTCTCGCCATTTTGCTCCCAGAATGAGAGTTTCAAAGGGAATTAAAGATTCAAAGGCATCTTTGCGCGCTGCGCACAAAACGCTCTTCTTTATCTAGCTCTCTCTCTTTCTCTCTCTTTCTCTTTTTCAAGCCATTAACTTCCATCCTTGTCTCTTTTTATCTATTTCGCTTTGTAAGAAGATATTCAAAACAACGATTGCAAAGAATGTGTAATGTGTATTATACATCAAGGTTGAATACACATGCGAAACATAGCCTCAAGTGAAGGTACTTGGTACTACGATGCCATATTAACTTTCAATTTTATTTATCAAGGTTAAATTAATTTATCTAATCTAGAATTTTAAAAATACCGCCTAACTCAAATAGAAACAGAAGTTACTATTCAAGTCTTGCAAAATTGTTTAAGCTGGTTATTTCTCAAAGAGAAAATTGTTACGATACTTATTAAGAAAAATCCCTCCTTGTATTATTTAATTCCTTCAATCAGGATTGAAAATTGAATTATTGAAAATAATTCAAAAGATTTCAAGAGATTTAATAAAAGTTGCAAGTGTTAAAAAAAAATATTTAGATTGATATTCGGAAATTTTTTTTCAACCCGGAAATCCACATTCCGCTTTTCTTATTTTAATAATTTTATCTTTGCGATTTTTTATGAGAACACGAGTAAATAAAAAATTTTTAACCCCGAACAAACAGATTCATGCATGATCCTCGATTCAAACTCTCTCATATTCCTGAGATTCACCCCAAATTCTATATGCACCCTCGAAGCTTTACGATCAGGATTTTTTTTCCTTTACGGAACAAATTCTGAGCGACAATTTTTGTTTGAACGAAAAGTGGGAGAATGCATGCATTCTCGAACGACACGCTGGACTGGTTAACATAAAAATGCCTAGGTCGTAAAAACGAGACTGTACACGACTTTGGGCGAGGGTTATATAGTTTTCGATTGTTATTCATATGACGGGGTTGTTGAGTCAATATAATGTCAGCAGGGTGGCCTGCCCCCCCAATGACATTTTTTTTAACTATGTGTATCCCCGCCTTAAATACTTACTCATCCTTTTGAACGGTGGAATGAAAAGAGGGAAAGAGCCACTTACCGCAGGAATCGACTAGATGCTCGTCCACCTGCAACAAAAAGAGATTTAATTTAGATTCTCTCTTGGTCTTTTTGCTAAATTAAAAATATAGATCAATTATATGTATGATAGTAAGTAGAAAAAATAGTTGATTAGAGATACGGTCAATCATGGATCTTGAAATTTAATTTGTCAATGAGACGTAATTTCCAATTATTCTACATATTTTTTTAAATAGTTACTAGAGGTTAACAAATCGATCGATCGAGTATAGATTCGAGTTTGACTTAATTAATTCAGTTTAGTTGAAAAACGATCAGTGATCTCTGCAGACTTTACGTTACTTCAGCATACTTAAACTAAGAGACTTAAAGAGATTTATAAAGACTAAGAAACTTTTAAGTGACATTAGGACATATTCCTATTTTCTGGATGATTGAAAAGTTCTGAACGTTCAAATGAACGAATTTTTGTATTGATTGTATTTGTAACTACAAGAAGTTTTTAAATATTGATTAATTTACATTGAAAATAATAAAGTATTAAATAAACTTGTAATCCTGATTGTTATTTTTATTAGGCACAATATTTCTGGATAAAATATAATTTAAAAAAATATTTCGTTCATTTGAACGTTCGAAACTTTATTCACATTTTTCTGGAGACTTTAAAAGACTTCTAAACACTTTAAGTCACTTCAAAAAACTTAATGTTACTTCAAGAGACTTAAAGTTACTTCAGATATATTTAAGGTGACTTTTGATTGATATAGGGAGACTTCAAGTACTTTAGTAACTTCGGGAAACTGCAGAAGTTATAGAAAAAAGTACATATGTATAAACCTAATTTCGCGAGTTGACAGCCTCCCCACTGACACTTTAAACCCCTAATTCTTTGTTTTTGCTGGTTCCAGAAAACGATACATAAAATATAATGGATTGGAAGCCTCAAAAACAAATTTTGGAAAATCGAATGGGGGTGAAAGAGGATAATCCCATTCAAAAGTAAAACTTGGATGGTTTGTAATAATGGGTGCCGTCGTCATATCTTCGGTATCTTTCAGTGCGGATCTCATTGTGACCGCGGAGCGGCGTAGTCAGCTATTATGTTTATTAAGTTGGCGGGGGTGGTGTCAGGGGTTGTGGGGGTGTGGGTTGGTGGGTTAGAAGCAGGGATGTATTGTCCCGCGCATTGTCTGCCCTATTGTGTGACATCACGGCCCGATAACTGCCGATAAGACCGCACCAAAGCTTTGCTTCGAGCGTGTGCGATGGTGTATGCATTGATCCTCGTGATTGTGTGCAGATATAAAAGAAATGATGTATTTCTCGAGTGCGAAATCGAAAAGAGAGGTTAAGTGCCTCAGCATCTCACACTTTACAACCTTTTTCTCATTTTCCTCCATTTTTCACCAAACAAATTTCTATAGTCATTTTTTTAAAGGGGATAGAATGTGGTGTATTTTATGGATAATAATTTAATAAAAAGAAAAATATCCATTCAGAGGGTTTCATAACGTGGACATTTGACAAAAACGGGGCAGAGATCAAATTTTACACAAATCTAATACACCTACTTTCTTTAATGAGAATGTAAAAATAATAATACAATTCTTTGGCTTAGTTTCAATAACCAAAAAAACGCCTCGATTCTCTAAAAATTTACGAAAGAACTTTGGGTATTTCTAAAGACTCTGAGGGGGCAAGTTCGACAAAGGGGAAACTAATAAATGAAATCACATAAAAGTCAATCGAACGATCATGATATTGTGGCGGGGTCACGAAGCGTGCATCCCTTATTAAAAGTAGAAAGGTCGGGGTAGTGAGAAAAAAGCTGCTAAATCGGACCCTCTCGACTTTAGGGATTGTGGGGCGAGAGGGGGTTAGAGATAGGGGGATGAGGCTCAGTGAGCTGTGGAGAACCAAAGGGTGGGTTAACGGTTAACGCACCATCGCATCTACTCCACGCCCTCGCTTGTCCTCCCACTCTTGCTCGACCTGTTTCACCATCGTCGTTCAACCCCCACGACCGAACAATATGCTACCCCCTGTGTAATCACCCTAAACCACGTGTCACCACACGGCACGAGCCGCTGAAAAACTCGGTCAGGCGACCACTATTTTTAAAACTTTATCATCTGCAGATGTAATTTCTCTGATGTAATTGATAAACTGTAAATATGAAGTGAATAAACCGGATAAAATAGATGAAGCAAATGAAGCGGGTACACGATTTCTATAAACTTTGTCCAAGAAATTCCCGGACAATTTGAGCATGTTTCCCGCTTATATGTTTATTTTTAATAAATTTTATCAAAAGATTTCAAGAGATTAAAAAAAAAGTTACAAGTGTCAAATAAAAATTGATTGATTATTCGAAAAAATTTTTTCAAATCAGAAATTCACTTCCCACATCAAAAATAAAACCCAGGACAATTTCTGAATTTTTTCAATTCCCGAGCAACTCTCGAATTTCCTTAAATTCCCGCACAATATTAAAAGGACGTATAGTAAATTAACTAGACAGATGTGAAGGAAGTAATAAATCAGATAATTTTTGTCAAGCTGGCCAAGGGAATCGGATGTTTGATATCTTCGATGGGTTATCGGGTAGCTTATAAATCACAATTTCGCCCCAATCTAGTATCGTAACTTTCCCCTTCCTCGTCTAAAATGATGGGGTTGATGACTATATAATGTAATAAGCACAAGAGCTACCCTTTCAATATAAACGAGGAACTTGAAATAGGGGTAGAAACACGAATGGGGATGAAAAGGGGTAAAAGACCAAAGCGAGGTGATGACATTTATTTTAGCCATAAAGCATATACTCGAGTTTGAAATAAGCAAACGGGTGTTACGGCCACTTTACGCGTTGAGATTTATCGCTAGCTCTTCTACTTTTAATACATGCACGTGGCGATTTAAAACCCTTTAACTTAAAATATTAATTTCCACTATTTAATAATAATAATTACTAATAAAATATCTTGCGTGAAGATTAATACATAACTTAATTAGTTAGTCAGTTACTTATACTATGTATTCCGGTATGTAACTTACAAGTACTTTTTGATTAATAATCTGACAAGCATTCTGCCAGCTTCAGTTTGCTTTTCATTTGAGCGAGCATTGTCCAAATAGCATCTAGACGTTAACAAATAATTAACCCTTTCACTAGATCTGTGAGGCAATCCGGAAGATGGTAGTAAAACAACCCTCGCTGTACGAGATGATCAGTGGTAGTTGCGGTGGTAGTGGCAGTACTGGTACCGCCCACGGCCTTGCAACCCCTACGAATAGAGTGACAATACGGCTCCGGGATTCGCGAATCTCTGCTACCCTATTGTCTTTCATCCTCCTCTGCTTTTCCTTCCCTCCCGTACCACAACTTTCATTCTCTTTTCACCAATAGGCCACTCTGTCACTCTTGACATGTGACATTGTACGCATCCGACACTTGTCAATGAAGGACTCATAATCACAATCACACTTTACATTTTTACACATCCATGTCAATATTTTATATATAGTCTCTTCAGTATTATCTATTAGATCATGAATGAAACAGACATTAACATGTGCTTGCAACATGTGTAATTTTCTCCATTGCAATATATTACAATTTATTTAAAAACTATATTTATAAATATTTTAATCAAAGACTAGGTCCCCAGCAGCATGGCCAGAAAATGTTCGCAGGAAGGCGACCAAAATCAGTAAAGGAAGAGGCAGAAATAAGAAGATCAAGACGATAGATGAAGGATACAGCTAAAGGTAGAGCTCAGGACTCTTGAGCTGATACTGCGTTGACGACGTCTGCTTTTGCCCCTCGTCGTCGCGTAGCATCATTCCACCCGCTCCGTATCAGATCGAGTCCCTCTATTTCGCGTCCTCTATTATTTCTTTTATCAATCTGCGCGCTTTCAGAGAGCTTTGAGCCCTGAGCTGAATGAAAGCTGCGTGATAAATCATGAAATGTAAGAACCCATACATACATATATATATAACCGGTACCCAGCGGTTCAATAAGCGGCATTGCCGGGGCGAACGCCATCCATACAGCCGCCAGATGAGGTCTTCTAGCTTCCGTCGAGTCCGCGTGAAAGGATGCCCCAATAATATTCCATTCACCAAACCATCCCCAACCTCCGCTCCTCCCTTCGCCATTGCTGTCCCGCTCGATCAGGACCCGGTCCAGTCCGCGGTGCCCACGCCACCCACCATTGATTTTTCATTCGACGGCCTTTCAATAGTTTGTTATGAGCTTTCCTTCGGCGACGTTTCATCCGCTATGCCACCCATCCCACAGACCTTCTTTGAATGCCGATTGCACCACCCAAGAGAAAAGAATCCTGGCACCCCCACGATTCCTCGTTTCAGCCCCTATATACCCCCACCAATTACTTCTCACCACAACTCTAATTAGGTTTGTTTTTATCGATATTTATCTTTTATTATTATTATTATTATTATTATTATTATTATTATTAAAAAGAATAAAACTTTTAATATGCATAGTGATATTAAAAAAAGATTTCTTTGTGTGTGTAATGCCGCTAATAAAATGAGTCATTTAGAAAGACAATATGCGTTTCTTTAGCTCCGTTCAAAAATAGAACGAAAGTTACCCATATCTTTAATCAGGGTTGAATAAAGGCAACCCCCTTCGGAATAGCGCTGCGTCAAGTCGAAGAATGGAGATGAGGATGTAGCCGAAAATCGGCATTGTTTCCAAACAAAGCACGCCTTTCCTTCCCCCCATACCTTCAGTGCCTCCCTCGACACCCCCTAAACTCCGCGGTAGCCTACCACCCATGCACTCCCCACGGCTTTTCAGTCATTTGACACGCAAAGAAGTCAGGCAACCCAGTATTGTAGGTACCCACCACCTCCTCCGAAAACCCCCTCGCGAACGCCATTGTTTGCCACACCAATACTATTCATCCACCAAAGCATCCCCTCCTCGACCCGCGAGTCAACTACTTGCTTAGAATCGGAAACACTGCTGACAGCTTCGGCACCCGTTTGTCATTCATCAAATGCAAACAAAAAAAGTTCTAAAGATGCCCGAATTTGTATACCTTGATTTTAACAGTATATCAACGTTTTTGAGTAAATGAAACTTTTCAATGTCTCTCAATCAGAACATCTACTAAATTTTGACCAAGAAATTTTCGGACAATTCCCACAATTCACGGATTTTTATTTATCAATTCTCTTATTAATAGAGTGCGAAAAATAACTTATAACTATGACATATGATATCGGAAATAATATTGATGTACCCTCATTGAAAGGAAAGCTGATAATAACATTATATGCAGTCAAAATCATTGAATTTCACATGCGAAAAGGAGATGTAGAGATATCGTCAGAATTGACAAACGCTCTTCTGCACCTGTCACCTCGCGACATATTCATCAATTATCTTACAATTAGCGTAATTCAAATAGTTTCCTGGATCAACTAGCTCGGTTATTGTAGAGCATCGGTATGAGTATGGAGTCGAGAAAATACGTGCACGTGCCATGTTGTGTGTGTAAGTACAACGGGGGGGCGGGTAAACGAGGATGAGTACAATAGCGAAATGCACGTGGTATGCTCGTTCTGCGAGCACAATAAAGGAACCCCGGCATACCTGTATGATAATACTAGGCATGACGTCGCGCAGCACTGACGTACGGACCGTTCGTTCCTCGTTCGTTCCTCGTTCCAGGTTCTATTCTGTTCCGTTCGGTACACCCTTGTATGCTTCCCCAACAGACATAGATGCACACCTACATATATAGTTCATACAGCATATCCACGGAAAATTTGCCGTGTGTGTAGGGCCAGCACTAAGCTGGAAACCGTGAATACTATAGGGAAACTACCGCCTAACCCTGTAGACCGAGAAGCATGTGCCTTGTGAATAGAAAAGCTTCTCGCGAATGCCTCAGACTTCGTCAAAGCTCTCTATTGATTACTACATTTTACTTCAATCTAAGAAAGTCAATTTCATGTATGAGAAAAATGTTTGGCTGTCCTGAATAAGAGTTTGATTGTCCCAATCAGAATTTTTGGTTGCTATAAAAGCAATAACATTTTTTTATTGAACCATGAGGTTGATAAAAAAATAGTTTTGTTACCATAAGCTCCTTGAAGCTATATAGCACTGGAACATCGTTAAAACCTGCTCAAAAAAATTATTTGGATACATATTCGTTGAAAGACGAGAGCTTAAAGAAACTTTTTGTTGCAGTGACAAGAGAATCATTAAGGTATCTCCGGTGTGAGGCATGTGCATCAGGGAAGAACGTCGGCACGCGAGCAACGGAAGAGGGTATAGGGTGGCGTTAAGGGTGCCACGGAGAGAGAAAGAGAATAGACGTGGGGAGGGTGAGATGGGTGGGCGTATCGGTTAAGTGGGTGAAATTGCAAAACAATGAGTAGACAGGGTAGGGGTAACAATGTAAGGGACAATAGGCCTGATAATGTGCCAGAGAATGGACGCCTAGACAAAAGAGTCGAATAAGGGCGCGTGCACACCTACATAACCGCGATTCTACGTTACTTCAACTCATCCGCATACACGAGTTCTCCACATACTCATAATATACATACTCATAATATAGTCAACCAGGACTAGTTTGGTTACACAAAGGGTGTGGAAATCTCACACGTGTGTCCATGACACTAGGGTGTGCCGAAAATGACAAAGTATTAAAAAACTAATTATATCTTGGAAATTCTTATTCCTTAAAAAAATTCCTTCAATTAGGGATTTTCTTTTTTTTTAATGAAACAAGAATTTCCAAGATGTAATTGGTATTTAAAAACTTTGTCATTTTCGACATTCCCTATAGTAATAGGACGAATCATATGTTTCAATTTCAATGAGAGAAGTTATATATGTATAATCTAATGAATACATACTTTGAAAATAAAAGTAGAAATTGTTGCCAAAATGTAAAAGGTAAATGAGGGCCCTGATCCTTGTAAAGAACTTTGAGCACTAGCTGGAATAGTTACGAGTGGGCACCTTAAAATACAGTAATTAGGAACATGTTTCGCGAATCCGTATAACGTTCAGTAGAGAATATATTTCAGAACTTTCGTGCTGTGGAAACCCTTAGAATTCAGTAAAATAGACAAAAGCCTCGGTGCCGAACAATTCGTCTATTCTACTCCCTGGTTACGAACGAACAAGCTTCAGTGTATAACATATTCGTATGGTACTTCGGCAACCATCCCCAACTATTCCTCGCAGTCCTCTTTTCTCATTCTCTGCATCATTCCAACTCTGCAGAACTCCCTTCCACCTGTTCCATTCAATGCTACTTTTTTCTCTTGATTCTCTGCTGCGTAGGCGGAGGACAACCACAGTACACACTCTTTCACTCCAACGCCTATTCTATCACAAAAGTTGCCAACTTTTAACAGGTTCCTCAGTCCTGCACACTCATTTTCAACAAGTCAGACGGTGTGCGAAAGTCGTTTCTACTATTATAATGCATTCATATATAACTTAAACAATCAGTCCATTTAATAATTTTCATATTCAATTAAAAGTGATAGAAAATTAGGGTAATGTTTATTTTCTATATGATAATAAATCTCAGCTCATTAATTTGATCTCGAAATTAAATTAGAATAAGGTGCAACCCTTTGATATATCTCTATATATCATGTTTATTTCTTTGATCAGAGAATTGGGATCAAAATGATTTGATTTTGGAGATTAACGAAATTTGTTTCGTAATAGGTCATTTTGATCTCAATTTAATAATCAAACTGATCTTTTTAAATCTTTTAAAAAATCTACGATATACCTTAAAATTCTTTAAAATCCCACCTAATCTTTTAAAATCATTTGATATTTTGTTATATTTTTTTCACAATGACATTGAAATCCTCAAGTATTTTATTCTCCAACTTAGTAATTTGCAGGATAAAAAAGAATAAATAAAGAGATGTTAAACGATTTTGAATGATTCGGATTTGCAAGGGTTTTGGATATTTGTGGTGAGAAACAGAGATAGTGAGAGGCGAGGATGATACAGAGAGTAGGAAGTGTCGGAACTTACCGCAATGGTAGAGAACAACCCCTGACGTATCCACGAAGGGCTGGGAAGGGAAGTGAAGGGAAGGGCAGGGACGGTAACTTAAGCCGTGAGGTGAAGGGACGACGACGACGACAACTTCCAGCCACGTCTGGCCATGCACCTGTTGTTTCTACTTGCCCTGATTTTCACGCGACCTTGAATACAATTTGTCCGGCCTGTCTGGTTCTACTTACTTAGTTATGGCTGACTATTCGCTTACTCTCACTACTTGAGACGGAGAATCACGTTATATATGTTATCCGTGAACGTACGCTTAATTAAATTCGATCAAAATATGTTACACGGAGAAGAATGGATATTAAAACTTAACATCTAGAAAGTCAAAAAATTAAATTTCATATTAATCTTCCTACATAATGAAGATATTCAACCTCAATATTCAGGTATTCAGCCTGATTACCTTGTTATTAAAACTTCGTATTAATTTAGATTCAATATCTTGGATATTTGCTGACTTTTTTATTATTTAAAATATTTAAGCTGAATATCCAATTATCTTAATGTATGATCATTATACGAAAAAATCGCATGTTTTAAAAACTTCCTAATGATTATACAACCCTTTTCAAAATAATATCCGTCCAATGAATAATCATCATCGCATTCATTGAAATTTGAATATATTCAAGAAAGTCACTCATCCATGGAAAGAAGCCCTTTTTCCGAGTCAGTTAACATTCACAAAAGCCTTGAAAAGGACTTTTTGAATCTAAAAATAAAAGCAGTTTCTTAATCTTAAATAAAGCTTTACTTTTTTCCAGCAGCAGCTTTTCTCTTTATGAAAGCATTTAAGATTTTGTGAACAAACACACAGAGACCCGTCAATTTAATAATTAGTGCTTTGCACAGGTGACAGAAGCTATACGCATCCTCGAATCTTTCTTTCACCTAGGTCTGCATTTAAGAACACATTGCGACGCCTTCGCACTGGTAACATTTCTTCGCGACTTCCTGCGCAACGTGAAAGAAAACATGAGAGAAGAGTGAGGAAAAAATTGACTTAAGAAAGGAGGTAACAGGGAGATGAAGAAATAAAGAAAGAAATAAAGAAGGAAGAAGGATATAGAAAAATGAAAAAAAGAGGAAAGAAAGAGTTCCTGAAGAGGAAAAGTTGAGGACCGAGGACAGAAGTGGCCATACAAGGCAGAGCGCCACAAACAGTCCATAGAAATTCCTACGTTGCAGAGTGTGGCACTTGTGTGCGCGCGCTGTTATTTAAGCTTCGCATAATGGCAACTCTTTTATGCTTCTTGTGTCTTACATCTGAGACTGTGTCGCTCCGGAGGGCGCATTCATTACATTCAATGCCGTGCGCGAGCCCACAATGCTTTCTATGCCGCCTGCAGTCTCCGTCTCAAAATGCAACCAACCCACACTGAGAGGACATACAAGCCAGCCTTAGTTCTTAGTTTCAGACTTAGGACAACCATCTTCGCCTTACATCCAGCTTTTCTTTGCAGGTCACGATACTCCGCTTCTAAGCATTGTTTACACACATGCAATTTTCAGAAAATAAACACATAAACAACCTCACATTTATCCCTTGCGTGCATTCAGTTTTCAGCAGGTGACTCGTTCTTCGAAGCATGATGATTAAAAATTGAAAAGAAGCTGCTATAATTTCAGTCATTAAATGACATGTTACTAAAGTAGGTAATGTAAGAAGAAGCAAAAGAAGAAGGAGGGATTTTAAAAATAGTTTCAAGGTCAATACACTTGTAGACAACAAAGTACTGTTGATTACAAGTTATCGATCCAATTAGTGTTATATGAGAATGGGTAGAGTGAAGTCTTTGAGAAGTCTGCGATAGACAGGGCCATTCAGAGAGTCAGAGGAAGGACAGCCTTCGACATCAAGTTGTTTTCGGGGTAGGCGGATTTATCATCGGTAGATCATCAACCGAATCTCGCGAACGTGCTTAACGATCGTACTCAACCGATATCGATCACCCGTATACGTACAGAGAAAATCATACAACCCTAAACCCACATTTCGACACCCCCAACTTATACAAACATATTCCACTCAACCCCTCCAATTCACACACATACGTTAACAGTATCACCTCGATTGGTCACAAAACAGCTCAGCAACACAATACCATGCCGCAACAATGCTCGCGACAAAGCAGCGCCACCAACACAAAGTTGCAAGCCAAACCTATTGTCTGTACCACTGTTGTTCGCCTTTCATCCCCTGCACTTCCCGGCGAAAGCAAGAAAGAGAAGGAAGTAGAGAGAAAGAGAAAACGAAGGAGAGAGATGGAAGAAGATGCGGATTTCTGAAGGCGAAGAAGGACTTTACTCCCCAGGAGAGGCCTTTTGAATATATGTTTCATTCAACTACACTTGTTCGATTATAACAATTCAAATTGAAGAAAATAGTGAAAAAAAAACACTGAAAAATGAAAAGTCACTGATTCCTAAAAAAGATTCATACGATTGAATTAAACTTTTTTTCTGAATCGCAATATGAGTTTTGCAACACTAGACACATTCCGCTGTTAGTTACACCCCCCCCCCCCTTTCTATTTTTCTCAATATAAATTAAACGAATTTTATACCCTATAATACAGCATCAGGTAGGAAAAATCCTCTTTAATTTTGTTTCTTTTGCCAATAAATAAATGAAGAATGTCTATATAACAGAAAATAAATTAGTAAGAATCGCAAACAGGTTGGTTACTCACTGGAAATTAAATTAGTTACTTCATTGGATTATGTGATTAATTTTGAATCCAGAACAAGTTCAACCCAGTCCTGAATATTTTGTCTATTGCATGACGATCGAAAGACAAGAGTAAAGGACATTTAGATAATGGAAACTAGAAAGAGATAGATTATATAAAACATGCAAAGGTAAGAAAGTGCGGAAGCTCGAAGTCGTCGAGTACCGAGAGTACCGAGAGTACAGCGAAAGACTGCACCGTAGATTCACGCACTCTTCTACATATATGAAAGACACATTTACACTCATACACTTGTACAAAGCGAATCGGCCGCACCACTCATCCTCCCGTCCGTCTCATTGTGTCGGACGATTGTCTTAGAATAATGGCGGAGACTCACAATAGTGACTACAATGCTTGCTCGTCTAACAATGCGGTGACGTCACGTCGTGATGTATACGTGAGGCCTCTACCACGACGCCGGGCGTCGTGTGCTCTACTCTTCAATCTCTCTTTCTCTTACTTTCTAACCCTCTCTCCATTTTCCTCGTGCTTTGATATTGTCTCACCCTACCGCTCCTTCGCCACTTCGATTCTTACACTTTATTACATCCTGCGTAATTATGTTAAGTAATAATACTGAAGTTTGTAACGCTTATTATGATCCAGGTGTCTACTAAATTTTACCCAAGAAATTCTCGAACAATTCCCGCATTTCCCGCATATAATATAAATATAAGGCCCCTCTTACGATAGATTCATCATACAAAATGCATCATTATAATTTTAAGATTTGCAAAAGATAAGATTTCAAGGTGTTTTTAGTCATTTTAAATAATGTCAAGCAGGATATTAAAAAGTTATTTAAAAAGATTTGAATGAATTTGGAGGGACTACAAGAGATTTTAAGGAATTTCAAGAGAATTTAATGGGAATGATCGACTTATAAATTTAAAATGAATGAATACGTTTTCCCACAAAAATTATAAAAGTACACTGTCAGAAAATAAATTCACTCTGATTTTCCTGTTTCCCCGTTCTCAAAAAATACCCAGTCATTTCCCGATTTCTCTATCTAATGATCACCCGGTTAATGACGTTATCATCATCATCACATTTTTTTTCTCTTGATGTGAAAGAAATGCATCACTCTTCACGTATCTTGAAGATCCGCGATAGTAAAATCTAAAGAATATCAGGTGTCGGTAGTGGATTGAGAAGGATATCAAGTCCGCCAATAGCTTCTTTCTCCATCAAAAGAAAAGTATAGAGATAAAAAGAAAGAAGGGTATAAGGAGTACTAGAACGATCCTTCCACTTTCTACGATCCTTCACTTTTCGAGTGACTCGTGTTAGCGCATTGTTTACACTTTACAGAATGATGAGTCTTCACACTGACGAGTGTCTCACTCTATCTCCCTCAGTTCCATTTCATTCTTCTGCGTTACATAGAACCATTGTTCTGCCGTTTCTTTATATGGAATAAAGTATCAAGCAGTCTGACACAATGTACCCCATCTTCGCTTCACAGCATTACGCTTTCGGTGCTTTGTCCCCCATCTTTTTGTGAATTCTCGCATTTCTTTATCATTCTCTGATCGCTTTCAACAATCGTCGCGATCATTTTTATAGAAGCCCTTTTACCCGCGGAAACCCTCCTAGAACCTATCAACGACTACTCAGGATTTGCGAGGATCAGTTATCTATTATTATCATTCAATCACTTCACCAGGGAAAGGGAGCACCAGCACAGCAATTTATAAAAGAAAATATGCGTGGATATATGGTCTTTAAATAAATGTTCTATTCTTTTTAGATGAATTAGTACTTTAACTATCAATGTATTTGATTGAACAAAGTACTTTCTAAATCTGAATTAGTGAAAAGTAAATTACTACTTTACTTTAGTGAAAATTTTCACTAATTATTAGTTGTATTTCACTATTTCAATTAGTAAGTTTTCAACTTTTTACTAAAGTTTTAGTCAAAAATCACTAACAATTAGTACAATTTTTCACTAAATTAAATCAGTGACCTACTTTTCACTAATTCAGATTCAGAGAGTAGATTGATTCATCTATTTATTTAAGACTTGCAAATGAGATAACGTCAATTAAAGTCTTTTATTAATATTACATGCACCCGAAAATTTTCTATACGAGAGCTGTTTCAGAAAAAATTTTTAATTACATATAATATTAATGAAAGACTAATTTCATTCAATTGTATACATATACATAAAATTAGACGCAAAAGAAACACTATATGTATTTGCTAATAAACCTTTTGAAAGTGTTCACTTTGTGGAAACAGTAAATAGAGTTCGTGTAATTTAATGTGCAATGAATGAAAGTATTAATTAGCGGATGGTATTCACTCGAACTCTCTGTCGTTTATTCTTATATCTAAAAGCTGAAAGAGAATTCTTGTCCACACAACCTTGTGCTTTTCATCATCGCATTGCAACGAAACGAGGGTATATGTATAAACTTCTCCGACATAATGACTCTTCACTTTCAGAAGAAATCTTAAAATCTAAAAAAATTATTTTTAATTTTTTAAAGTTTGCAAGTCCGAGGAAAATTAGAATGTTCAAAAATGCAATGCAGAGAATATATTCCTGGAAAACATTGAAAATCAGATGTTGATTTTAGAATTCCACATGCACGTTAGTTTACAATGAAACAGCATTAATCTTATGATTGCAATCAATGCTTTATGTATTTTTTTTTGTTTTAATTTTCAATGCTTCTAGTCACAATCTGATTGTTCCACAGAAATACTCAAAGCATTGCATTGTAGGTTGTAGGTCATCGCGCAGGACCTCGTATATGCTGTATTGTGTTACGTAATACATGCAAGGTTATAGTATTCAGACAGAGACGTTTATTAATCATTGGATGGTCGATTCACTTCATTGTGCAAATTCTATTTATCATTGCCTGAACATGGGAGCAATACCTATCAGTACATGAATCCCAAATTCACATATTTACGCAAATCATTACGAGAATATTAATACACTTCAGCTTTTAGTTATTGCTCGACTTTTTTCTAATTATAAGTAGTTCTATTATCAGGCAGTCTCTAATCAATTACTTAATGTCAAATGATGTCAAACACATGAAAATAATAATTTTTCTCTTTCCAATTTATATTAGGGAAATACAATGTTATACATACATCGAATTAACGAGATGACGATTTTAATTGTTTTCTTTTTTAACTAATAGAATGTATGTTTCATATTCCATTCCTATATTATTATAGTTATATATCTAAAAAT
The DNA here is from genome assembly GCA_900474275.1 of Synergus japonicus. Classification (NCBI taxonomy): domain Eukaryota; kingdom Metazoa; phylum Arthropoda; class Insecta; order Hymenoptera; family Cynipidae; genus Synergus; species Synergus japonicus. Next base: position 48,440 of record UCOH01006221.1, read on the forward strand.
ATCCTTAGAATTCTACTTGCGGTTTGCATTACTTTTAAAGCAAAAATCCTTTGATTATTCGAAACGCTGAAACCGATGAAGGATCTGTAGGACGTTTTACATAACGCATTATATCCCAGTGATTAGTACACCCAGAAAAGGAATCGTTTGACGTCAAAGAAATCACAGAGGGTGTCGCAAAGGCATATAAAAAGATGGAAAAGAGGGGAAAAAATAATCTCATTGTTGAGAGTTTTCAGAAACGAATATAATTCGAATCTAATAGAAAAATACTAATTGAAATTTGTAAAAATTATTATTCAAATTTTGAGAATTAGGAGTTTCAACCTTACATTTAACGAATATCATCAGTAAAAACATTTTTTGTATGATACAGAGGATGCTGAAAAGTTAATTAAACTTGTGAATAATGAAGTCAAGATAGAATGAAGTCAATAATAATGATGTCAATGATAATGACAATGATAATGAAGTGAAGAAAACTTGGGAAGGCTTCATTGGTCTTGGATCTAACAAGCAACATCTTGCACAAACGCAAGAAAAGCATTTCAGATAACTTTGAAAATAGAATTTCTCTGCCCGAGAGTGAGGAGGGTTCACACTTTGTATTGTGCCGAGTTGGGCAGAGAACTTAGAAGCATGCAAAGAGCAGGGTGGAAAATATTTAGACATCCGTGAAGGGATGAATAAGACTAAATTGTATCCACTATGCTGTCTCTGAGGCAGAGGCGGTCTGAATAGCCTTAATAAACTCGCTGAATGAAATATTTCAAGCCGAAGGAGTAGGTACCAAATGCGGCGAAAACTCTACCCTCTACTTCCCGTTCTTCTCCTATCGTATCTTTCATTTCCGATCTATACCAAGCTTGACTCAAAACTTGAATTTTCAAAAAAAAGATTTCACATATATATTCCTTAAAAAGAAACTAAATATATAAAAATATGATATACACTCATAGAAATAACCAGAATAATGTTTAAATATGTCCTACCTTTTCTAATTAATTTAATCAGCATTCTAGTTGTTTTAAGTAGAAATTGTAATTAAAAGAACCAGAATAAAAAGCAAGGCCATATTTAAGCAGAATTTCGACATTTTTTTACATTAATTATTTCATGGAGTAAAAAGGATTCATTAATTAATGAAGAAGTTTAGTAGGTGGACTAAAATGTTAATATTTAGTGTTAGTGAATAAAAAATTTTTATTCAGATTTAAACAAGGTCCAAGAACAAATCAATGAGATAGATACTAAAGCACTTCAATAATGCTTAGCTCATTATAAAGCTGAATCGAACTCAAGTTTATAACTTGAATAATAATCTACCCCCACGTATGATTCTCAAATTCACCCCAAGCAGTCTATTGTCGCTCTGAATAATGCGTGCTTTTTATATACCTAGTTCGCTTTATATTGCGCAAAGAGCATTTTCTCGTTTTTTTCCTTCAAGTAATTTGTAAAAGCAACCCTATATATTTTTATCAAGCCACATAATATTATTTTCAATTTAATATCCATAGATTTAAGATTTCTTTCAGGGGGTCATTACGTAACTTTCTCACTTTACTGAAAAACACTTGAAAAGAAGGATAAATAAACAATTATATTTGTCAAAAAAGGTAAAATGGCATTAAAGTGAAGAAGTTACGTAATTTAAGTGCTTATGGTTCTGAACGTTTAAATTGATGAAAACTTTTATTTTTATTGCTTTTACATTAGAAATAATGAGAAAATATTAGTTCATAATATGAGCAAATTCATTTTTCCCAACTTTACGTCCACAATAATAAATAGTTTTCGCTAAAACAAAATTTACATCCATCTTCATGAATCAGAGGTAAATTGACTTGTTTTAGTGAAAATTATATTTATTATTCCGCACGTAATGTTGGGAAAACTAAATTTGCACATACATATAGTAATTATTACATGTCTTTAAACAGAAATTCAAATTATTTTTTAATTTTTAAGGGAATTTAGAAAATTTAAATGAATTTTAGAGATTTTAACGAATTTCGACAAATTTTAACAAAAGTTGCAAGTGTATACAACTAACAAAATTTTGTATGGTTTCAAAGCGAAAACGTTTGATAAATTTGTTGGCTGTATATCAATCGAACATTTTTTTGTTCCCCACCAAACAATTTTTTCAATGTACCTATGTATTTAAAAGCATATGAAGAATGTCCTTTTTCGAAAATAGATACGAATAAAAGTTCTTTCAGGGGCAGAAATGATTCTGTGTTTTGTCTGATGTAGACGACTTACTTTATTATATGGATATTCGCAAGCAAAAAGGAACGGGTGAATGGCGGGGTGAGAGGAGAGGACGCGCGTCATTCAAACGTACCGTTCTATGAAATCAAAGGCCACATTGTCACCGGAATTACCTCCATTCGGAAACGATGCATTCAGCGTACCGCGCACGTGGAATTAACCCTATTTGTTTGCCGCCTTCGAGTCGCGTGTAATGAAGCCACTATTTATTCGTTTGAGGATCCTCGAGTTCGCACTGCTTCAATTACTTTACTTTCAAAATACATATTCTACCAACTCTTTCATCTCAGCTCAGGTTTCACAAATCTCGTTCAATGTCTACAGGTTCGCCAAGAAATATACTAATGTATGAAATTGTTCATTAATTATTTAAGATGAAAATTTCAGATGTTTGTCAACCTTGGGAAAAAATAGAATAATTTCAACTATTGATGACTAAAAAATACGAAAAATAGTTTCGGAGAATTTGAACCAGTAAGAAGAATCTAATTAATGTTTCAAGTAAGAACTTGCTAGACAAGGAGGATGGGTAAAATCGAGCATCAAGGGATGGGGGATAGCTCTTAATGTAGAAAGGCTGGAAGAGAAAAGGAGGGGTAACATAAAAGGCCAGCAACCCCTATTCCATGCAGGCTTCAATTGTTTCGGGCAGCATTCATTTGTTTTTCTTTGCGTGTGCTTTTGCACGCTTATTCTCTCCCTTCCACTCACCTCAAATTTTTCCCTCCCTTTAGTCTTGATTCGTCCTCTCTTTCACCCTCGCTCTTTAAATTCTCTCTCCCTCGCTCTCCTAGTTTTCCTCCCTCGTATCGTGCTTGTGACTTTTGTTCGCGTCGCGCACGTCAAATATAGAGTATACCTCGGCACGAGGTGTATTAAAATCGACCATTGTTGTTGGCCGGTCTTCACCGCGAGAATTACGCTCCCAAAGCTTTTGAAATAATATCCCCTCGGAGCCCGCTTTACGGCATGGAATGGTATCTGGACCATTTCTACCTATGCAAGTAGAATCCATAGTCATATCCTTTTGCACATACGTACGTACAATATATGTAATACGCTCCTATGTTGATGTAAAACCTGCATGAGATGATATGCCAAAAATCAGCAGTAAAGTCTCAAGTATGAAGAGAAAACTCTTGCTTTTAACCAAAATCTACGGAATCTTTGCCCTTTTAATTTTTTATTCAGTATAATAGGAATCCTTAACAATACTGATTAATAAGAAATATTAAATACGATCTCAAAAGTGCTTACGCAATACTTAAAGGATCCCATTCAATAATTAAATTGATTTATGGTTGCATTAATCATAATGTAACATTAAATTAATTATTTACTTTCACTAACTTGTACGTATCTCTTTCTTAATTATATTAGATAATGAGTTTTTTCGGATCTAACAAATATTTTTGAATTTAGATTATTTCAAATGGTATAAAATACTTTTGAATCATCGCTATAGGTAATCTATGTAAGTAGAAGAAGTATTGCTTAGTCAGACGATTGGATCATTTACTCTTATTTAAAATCTTAATAAAATTCGAATGTTTCAAGACCTTATCTTCAAAATTAACAATTTTTTTAATTACCAAACTAAAAATACACTTTAAAAAATCCTTGATAAATATTTTACTGAAAACAATAGTTAGCAAAAATAGTAATAATATCACCAAAATTCTGGTATTTACTATTTTTATAGATATTTTAACTAGGAAACTACTTAAAATTGTCAAGAATATGTTTAAAATAACTAGAAAAATAGCAATAATAGTAAAATTCTAAATATGTATTAATATTTTTTCTAGATGCTCTCTCAATTTTTATGTTTTGCCTGACTAGGCAATAATGTTTACCAATTTAGCCAGATGTTCGTAAATAAATTCAACTTTATATAAATCTAACTTGTAAAAACTGTTTAAAACTTCCAATCCCAATAATTAATACACACTGACGAAAATTATTCTAAAAAACTGCACTTCAAATACAAATAGCATAACTGCAGTTCAAATGAGTCCCTGTTACTTTTTCGTATCTAAAATAAAATAAATAAAAACTCTTCTTTCTAGTTAGGTTTATAAACATGGATTTAGAAATGCGATATACGCATTAAATATATGAACCTAACCAAAAAAAAGAGCTTTTATGAATTTTATTTTAGATATGAAGAAATTAAAGGTGACTTATCCGATTTGCAGTTACGGCTGTTTTCATATTTGGATGAATCCAAACCATCTAAACTGGTAGAACAGTTCAGTTGCCTATGAAATATGTGATATATATTATACATATTGTATAGATAAGTAATTTTGACTGATATTCTCCAGTTTTGAAAAAAAAATGAGGTAATAATTTGGAATACCTCCGCGAAAATATTGTTTAGATTTTTTTGTACAGAAAAATGAGGTAATGTTCATAAATAACAATCTCGTTTATAAATCAAGTAGCTTTACAGCCTTTATAGTGACCACGTGATTGCCAAACATACGTAGCATGCGTATGAATTCAAAAACTACAAATAAATCGCCAAATGCCTCTAAAAACAATCAAACATCGAACAATAATAATTGATAGGTACTCACACTCGTATTTGATCCAGGATCCTAGGCCGTCGAAATTTGGATCAAAATAGCATAAATTATGGTCCTGGATGGATACGGCACTCTATCCGCCACTCCGTCAAGTCGAAATGTCATTGCAATCCGCGCACTACATCCCGTAACCCGACGTGTGTCACATCGCACAAAATTGAAAACCGAAATTCCGCGTATACTGTCCTCCACACACGACTTCAAATAGCGAGCCACAATCCTTTGGAACCTTTAGAATCATCAGCAAACCCGCACTTGCCAATAAATAATAAAACAAAGCCCAAAACGAAAGTAAATACAAAAAAAAATAATAAATAAACACTGAAATCAACCGAATGACTTATAAGAACTCCCCAAGGACACGCATTAGTTAAATTTTCTTCAAAATAACAATTCGCAAATTAAAGATACTATAAACACTTTAAATGATTATTTTGCTCCGAAAATACTTTCTATACTTTTTAAACAATGCACTTTGCCTCGAAATTATTTTGTTTTTCTTCTCAACATAACCTCCAATCTTGAACCGTCGAAATAAAGAAAGGAACATCTTTGAAAGTAACAAACGACAATCGCTAATCCTTTGATTGTTGCACTGATAAATCACTCCCGAACTATATTTTTAAAACGAAGCACTACTTTTTACCGGGACTGATACACTTTTCTGAATTCTTTTATAAGTTTGGTCGACTGGAAGTAAAAATTTGTCTTTATCAAACTGATTTTTGGTGATGAAGAAAGCGATGAATTGCAGGTGTTCAATCTGCGGTGAATGGTACGTTAATCCTATAGGCGAAATTCAGTGAAGATAAAGGTTGCACCGGCAAAACAAACGGAAAAAAACACTATCCACGAACTGACTCGTAACGCGGCCCGCATGCAACTGATTTAGAGCTCCGCTCCGCGAGTCCGCGGTCGTGTTAAGCTGCGTACCCCCTCCCACTGATTATTCAACCCTTGCCACCTAACTGATGCGCAGTTGCACTTCACTCACTAAATGCAATCGAAAGGCTGCCGAATCGCGATGATATAATTAATTGATGATTTCTCACGTTAGTGCGTAATTGAAGAGACAAATTGAGGATCCTGGAATTGCTAGATCAAGATGTCTAACCTCAAAACTTCATTTTTCACTGAAAAAATATTATAACTAAATTTTTTTCGCCGCCATTTTTTAAATAAAAGTACGCAAGGGTGGATTAAAGATTTACGGGGCCCGGGACTATAATGACAAAGGGGTCCACAGGGCATTTTCTACTGCGAGATTTTACTACTTTTAGACTAGATTCTTTAACTTTATTAATTTAGTTCCGAGTCGAAGAAATTACTTGGTTTCAAAAAAAGCACTTATTCACTTCACTTCACTTCATTTCGCGACTACTCGCGAACTTGTAACATACAAGAGATTTGTGTTTCTTCTTGGCTTTCCGACAACGTTTCCGTTTCCGATCGAGGGTCAAGACCAAACTGAAAAATATAAACTTGAAGTAAGCCACCTCTACTCATCAGCTAGCTCGATATTCTATAGGAACAAGTTAGATTCTAGGAATAGACCAAAATAACAACAGCCTTGTGGAGTAAATAAGGACAACTTAAATTTTCAAGAATTACAAATAGCGTGAGTAATAATAAACAAGAGAAGTGGAAAGTTTCTAATTATAATATGTATATAATATGTAATAATTTATAATATATATAATATGTAATTGTTGACTATAAAATCATTATTTATCTAGAAAAAATGATAAAAAATGAGAAGATTTTTCTAAGAAAACTATCTGTGAATAGTTTCTGAACTTTTAAATAATATTTAGAAATCGCTCAAGGTCGAAATTAAATTAACAATAAATTTTTAGAACCACCCTGATGGAAATTCCTGATCTTAAGGATTCAAAGCATTTAAGACAATTTGAAAGAATTCGTAATTAATTCAAGATAAATTTTAAGAAAATCATGGAATTTATTAGAATAAGAAAAATCCTAAATAATTCGATATTAATTAATGATAATTTAGAATTCGAAGTTGAATAAACAGTCAGATATATACCAGATTTGAAAGCAAAATTTCATCTATATGTACTTCTTGATTGTTTTTGGCTTTGGGTAACTAAAATTTTACATATCGCGTCTTGAAATAAAAAATAGAGAGAAGCCCGAAAGTACAAAAAGGATCCAAGACCCTTCGGGACATTTAACACGTTCCGCAACTCGCAAGTGCGGCATCTGCACATACTCTCTCGGTGCAGAGAAAACCACTTCTACACAGCCGCACAGAGCGGCGTTAGCATTGTTATCACCACCCTAGATATCATCGTCCCGTTGTTGATTCATTCAAAGCATTGAAAGAAACCGTGGCCCCCTCAGTCTCCCGTTATTCTCGGATTCGCCGACGCCAAATCTATTTCTCCGAATGTGTTATACATATACTCATTCCCAACATAAGTACACGTACACATACACATTTTACATACCTACACGATAGATTCTGTATGTTGAATAGAATGGAATACGTTCTCGTTTTGTAACGCGAATGAAAGGTTGCGGTATTGGGGAAGCTTGATAGGGAAAGAAAATTACTTTTTTTCTTTAGCCTCAGAAATATACTGAAATTTTTCGTTGTATTCCTATACCCATTGAACAAAATGCGATATAGAGCTTCTCCACTCACGTTCAGATATAGAATGTTCACCAACGCTAAAAACACCAAAATCCCTCGTTCCTTTGTGCCTTCAGAATCTCCCGTTAGATTCTAATACAATCGTCAAAAATACATTTTTCAATCAAATTCATTCCAAGCTTCGTCCATTCTCATAATTACAATTATTCCTTTTTTGTGAAACCGAGCTTTGAGGTTCTTTAACAATATTTTTCTCGTATTTATATTTACTTTCATCTTGATTATTTATTGTATTTGCATCTCATTTGCCTTTGTTGTTTTATTTTTAATAAAGAATTTCTAAATTATATACCCAGCACTAGCAACTACGATCCACGCGCCAAATCTCTTTAAATTTCTTTAGATTCCATAAAACGACAACAATGTGTTCAATATTTTCCAGAATAAAATATATCTCGCAGAGTTTAAATTTCGGAAAAAATCTCAACTCCTTAAGTTAGCTCCTACCTGTAAAAGAGCAAAGAATAATTTCGACCAGAGTACTCGAGGACAATTCGAATAACGACAAACGTGATCCATTATCTCATTAAAGCATAAAAAAGACAAGTGTTGCGCAGGCGTCGCAGGTCTACCGGAAACGATTATTAAGTCCTGTCCATTGTTGCAACCTTCACTAAACGGAATGCAATTTATAAAAGTTGACCATTTGCCCAGAGGAAGTCGGATAATTGGGTTGGTCTCCCGAACCTCCGGATGCAATTATAAATCGTCTTATTCTTCAACTCTTTTTCTATTGATTCATCATAAATGAAATTTTTTGTATCATTCCTATCCCCAAAGAAGAAATTAAATCTCTTCAGGGTTATCAGATGTTTATAATTCGAGAAAACTTCTTTAATTTCACACTGAATAACGTTATATTAATATGAATTCTAAATCTTAAAGGTCTTCCAATGAAACTATCATTCTATTTAGATCAATCAATTGAGCAACCCCTCCGCAAGAGTGTAGAGTTACATTCTAATTCAAAGAACTAAGAAGAATTCTAATTCTTCTCTCTCAATAGAAGGTAATTATGGGAAAAGTTGCCAAAAAAATCTTCTCAGAGTGCTAATAATCCAATTCAATTGTTTTTTTTAAAACACTATAGCCATAAACCTGTACCCTAAGGGGAATATTGTATAGAATATAGGTGAAGGCACCTACACTGGTTTGGGAAGACAATTGCTAGGAAAAGAATGGTTCCGTAAATGTGGTAGCGGAATAAAAGAATACGGAATAAGAACTGCTGGTGTAGAGAGAGGTGGTTTGTAGATAGGTGTGTATATATATATATATACAAGGATTCAGGAGAGACCGGAGGGGGTGGCACCAAGCACCTATACATTTAAATAAATAGCGTTTCATTTTAACTTTTGTGCGCGCGTTACTGTCCGCCTGACAATGCCTGAAACAAAGCGCCCTTCTATTGTTTGCGAAATAAAAGACCGCCGGCCCCTCAACATGGCTGCCGACGATGACTATAACTAGGCTATATACATATATAAGCGCCCTACCATCTACATCTTCACTTGCATCCTCCTTAATTCTCTTTTCTAACCCTTACACATGCAATACGAGATTTTTCCAGAAAAACTGTTGTTAAGCTGAAAAAGAGTTATTTAAATTTTAGGAAAGGAAAATAAGAAAGAAAAGTGCCTTCTAATTTTGAGAAAGCCACTTTTGTGACGGTTAAATTTCAAAAGAGGAAAACTGCTTATATTAAAAAACCTTTCGACATTCTTTATTCTAAATACATATATTTCAAGCATGAAATATGTATCTTGAAAACCAGACGAATGTTCTGCAGTGGTTACATTACGGAAACATGCATGTGGTGAAGTATGGCCGAGGGCTGTTTTAGATAGGGTTAGGAGGGGTGGGCAGATCATCTTTAGTATAGGAGTGTGGCCTGAGGTAGTTACGAACTTAATGAAGCTGTTTTCCGTTTAATTAGAATCCTGAGGTGATCCTCCTATTCTTAGGCGAGTCTCGCGGTTAATCCTTCCTCGCGATATTAAGACGTTAGCCGTTCCTTACTTCATGACGCAAGCACAATATACCGAATATATTGCCATCGAGCTCCTGCACTTGAGGGATTAAGCCCTTCGCAAACTTGATTAAGCAATTGTTAAAACAACTAGCTCGCTGATATTCATTCTCCGCAAACCATTTTCTTCATTTTAATTTCAATATACAATCTCTGCATTAATATTCAATGAAATAAACAAGATTCTCACACATCATAAGTCGCATGGGATTAACGACTCGTGAAAAATATCTGAATCTGAAGACACTTGAAAGTCTTAAAAAGGTGGAAAATCAGTGAAAACTCTAAAACCCATTGCAATATCCTGAAATATATCTTGACGTAGGTGTACAAATATCGGTTGAATTGTCAACCCCTTCATATACGTACCTCCATATTCGTTGATGATAACATATACATAGATAGAGAAATGAGCATTTGAGGTGGTTATAGGAGGAGAAATGTACTATATAGTTGCAGAGAGTATGAAGAGAAACACGAAGTTCCTCAGTAAATCACCACGGCCATGGCTTCGTTACGCGTCCATTTGCCGTCAGCTGAAAGACACCAATTTATAATTATTGCATTCAATAGTGCCAGCACCGCACTCGCGACGCCAACTCTCTAGCATTCGATATTACCAGCTATTGTGCAGTTTAGATTCTACGCCCTCTCCCTCTCCATGGTACCTCTCAACCACCCTCAACCGTCCAACCCCCAAACCCACCCCTTCAACCCCCTCACCATGTTTCACCTCTTTTGCGAGACTCCACCTCATTCTCTGATGTTTCGCAGTTTATATAGAGTCCCGTTTATATCACGCGGTACTTTACAACCAAAATGCATTCGGATATCCTTCATAGGTCGTATTTTCCTGAACTGATGTCGAGATTCGCCGTCTTAAAAGAAACTTCAATCTCTCTTATATATGCAAAGATAATTAACACTTTTAGTTATATAATAAAATCGAAAAATGTTTGAATCACACATTACATTTAATTATCATAGTCACATAAAACATGTATTAATCATTATCGTATCACACATATAATTATCATATAGTTAATAACTGTGGGATATTATGTAAAAGTTATTGCGAAGCTTGAATTTGTCTAAAAATCTTAATCGTCAAACATAAGAAAAATATTCTATTAACTTTTCCTTGAAAAGTTCTAAGTCATATTCCAGAATTATTTTTGCATTATGTGGCTTTCCAGTCGTATTCCAATAATCAACAAGAACTGACCCCTTTGCCGCACCATCGTAAACAGGAGTAACATTTGTTACCAAGAATTTTTTTACAATATTAGGCCAAAGCATTATAGATAAAGCTGTTGCGTCTACTTCTGACCAAGTAGAAAATTTTTCAAGGCCAATTTTGTCTACTTTATTTAAGAAATCCACTGTCGAGGTGTTTAGTTTTCCAAAATCATTGATTCGCCAATCCTAAGCAAAATATCGGGATTGATCATTTCAATTAAGTAAACATTGTAACTATAATATGTGAATCTATTATGATGACATAACTATTGAATTAATTATTACCTTTCCAACTTCAACCTTTGAAACAGTTTCCCAAGGTACTAAAATGCATGGTTTTGTAGTCGAGTTGAGTACTATGAAGTTACTTTCGGGATCAACAGCAAAATTAAATTCAACGTTAGGCCCTTCGTTTCCAACTCCAGCCACGGATGAACCCAGAACTAGTAACTCATCCACATTTTCAATAAATTTCGAATCTAGTCTTATAGCCAAAGCTATATTTGTTAAAGGTCCGATTGCAATTATACTAACTTCACCTGAAATATTTAAATTAATGGTAAGTGAATACCTACGTGCATGAATTGTTTAGTTTTTTATTAATCACACACGCCTGAAACCTGCAATGTTGTTTTTTTTATAATAATATAGGCAAACAGGAAGTATACAGATCATTTCTAGTAAACAGACATACCTCTTAATAATTAATTGCACTTGAATAAATGGTAATTCTCGTTTTTAATTTAATAATTAGAATAACTCGTTTTATAAAAAAACTATGTCACCTGGATTAGATTTCACGATATCTACTAAAGCCACAGCTGCGTATGTAGACGTATTAATTTTAGCAGTAATATCTTCATTAAATTCAAAATCACCCAATCCGTCATTCCCAAAAAACTTTGTACCTTTAAAATCTCGTATCAAAGATTTCTCTGCTCCGCCATAAACTGGAATCTACAAAAAAGGTATTTTTATTCAATAATGTGGATTATTAGCTTTTCATATTTACATACATCCAACTACACAAAGTAACTTACATCATTTCTTTTTGCAATGCTTAATATTTTAAGAACGTTTATTTCTACATTTTTTTCTTCCGTGTTACCATGAGTGCAAGTAATTGCCATAATTTCAATATCGTCATTATGAAGTGCTTCATATTTTAGAGCTAATAGGATAGCTAATGCATCATCGCCTCCAGCATCCGTGTCTATAATGAATTTTCTTGGTTTTCCTGATCTCTTTCGGAGTGAATTCATTTGACTTTTTGCCAGAAGAAAAAATAAAATGTGGTTAGTATAATATTTGGGAATTTAGTGAATTAAGTAATAATTAGTATTATTTTTATGAATTTTATTATTTTCTTACCATGTATCGAGTATTTCTAATAAAAGTACGACTACTAAGAGAAACCATCGTAGATCCATTCTGAAGATATATCTTCCCAATGTGACACTATTAAAAAAGTTAGAAGATTTTAATTTTCACCTTATTAAGAAATTAACTCTGCGTGATGTTTCGAGCTCTTTATACGGGAAGTGACTGAAGATTGGAAATGGATCTATAATACACTTCTCACCATATACATTATCTACAACTCTATTCAAGCTTACGATTTGTTAAGAAGGTATGAATAAATTTTAACACACGTGTCATGCAAGTTTTTTAAATCGTGAAATTGAGAATTTCATGAATACATTATAATAACAGGGTGTATATTGTGCGAGAATTTAAATAAATCTGGGAGAGAGATCCAAATAATAAATCAAAATATTTTTATTTAACACTTCCTAAACGATCTTTTAATTTTATTCGTATGTATTTTGAGTTTTGTGGAGAATTTCTTTAATAAAAAAAAGAAAAATCAGTAACTATAATGAAGAATAAGAAATATAATGTATATTAAAAGAAAACACTTCTAGGTTCAACATTTAAATATTTCCCTCTTAACATATCTACTTCAGACTTTATAACTAGCTAAAGTGATGGATCGTTCAAGCATTATGTAACCCTTTTGTTATATTCTTATCTCTCTTTATTTCACGGCAGGAGTTATTCTTTCTCTGTCATACTCATATTGTTTTCAAGACGTAAAACTTGTTTTTTATACGTTCATTTTTAAGCAACTAATTAATACATGAAAATGAGATTTGTAATTAAAACGAACATTCATTTTATTGACACATATTTAAAAAAATCAAATATTATACTTGGATTAACCATCACGTTTCCTAAATTTTTTAAACTGAAATCTAATATCCATTTTAATAGATATATTTTATATTCAATATTTCAATTTAATAAATACATACATTACAAAATTATTGGCCCTGCGCTATATTAGTTAATTTTGTATTATACTTACAAAAATTCGTGCTGCAGTAACTCTTCAATAAACGCTGGTGTTCACGTGGTGTCAATAAAGAGCAAGAAATTCTAGTATATTATGTTAGTAATTTTATCTAGAGTAGTTTCTTTCGATTGGCAAGCCTGACCTTATGTGTCCATTCGCTGAAGAATAGAATCATAGTAACCAAATAAAAATAAATCTTTAGACATTGAACTTTTATTTACAAACTATTATACATACTTGAATATTATCACGAAAAATGATGATTCAATGAGAAAAATATTTCTGTAGATATTTTGTAAAGCTGAAGATCATATCCTTAAATAGCTTTTGCAATTAGTGGCCTTCCAGTGAAGTTTTGATAATCAAAAAGAACAGTGCCTGCAACAGCGTTATCATAAACAGAAATAACGGTTGTAATAACAGATCTAAATTATCTCAGTTTTATTCAAGAAATTTACAACTGTTGAATTAAGGTTTCCAAGGACGTTATTTCGCCATTCCTGATAACAAAAACACTGGTAAGCATTTGATAAAAAAAAACTGAAATAAGAAAAATTTATTTAGAAATTACCATTCAAATTGGAAAATCTATGTCAATATCCCAAGGAACTAATATAGCTGGTTTTTCAATGGAGTTCATGACTACAAAAGCACTTTCAGGATCAGCAGCTATATTAAATTCAATATTTGGACCTTGATTGCCATATCCCTTAATTGTCGAACCCATTACGATCAATTCTCCCATGTTTTTATTAAACGTTGAATCGAGTTTTGTAGCCAATGCTATATTCGTCAGAGGTCCAAGTATCTGTACTATGCAGTGCAATATATAATTGGCATGCTTATCAACACGATATGATCAGGAAAATAGTGGTTTCGTTATACTAAACAATACGCAAATGTTAAAATTAATTCAAGTGAAGTTTATTTAAAGTTTAAGTTTTTTACATTGGACTAATAAACATTCTTAAATATTTTTAAATTAGAAAAATATTTCAGTAATTGTTTCTTGAAAAATTCAAGGTCAATAGACTGAACTATTTTTGAATTTTGAGGTTTTCCAGTGCGATTTTGGTAATCGACAAGAACTGATCCCGCCGCTGCACCATCATAAACAGGAGTAACATTAGAAATGATGAACTTTTTTATCATATTGGGCCACAATATTATGGAAACAGTTTTTGCGTCGATAATATACCAATTGTTACCCATTATTGTGAGATAATTTTTTTCAACTTTATTTATGAAATTTACTTGTTTAGAATTAAGTTTCCCAAACACATTGTTTCTCCACTCCTAAAAAAATGTGATTAAAAATATATTTCAATGAAACAAAAAACTAAAACTATAAATATTAAGAATAGAAAATCTTGTAAAACACCTTTGTAATTAGAAAATTGGTTCCAATTTCCCATGGAACTAAAATACATGGTTTTATGGTTGAGTTGAGTACTATGAAATTACTTTCAGGATCAGCAGAAAAATTATATTCCAGATTAGGACTTATATTTCCAATTCCAGTAACAGTTGAACCCATAATAATGATTTCGTGAACGTTTTTCATAAATGTTGGATCCAGTCTAGTAGCCATAGCTAAATTTGTTAATGGCCCTAGGGCTATTATACTCACTTCCCCTAAAATTTGTAATAGTTTTCTATTTTTGGAAATTATTTACATACCGAAGATTTGGTATATATAAATAATTTAAAATTTTTGAATACAAACCTGGAAAGGATTTCACTAGATCTATTAATGCTATAACTGCATGTTTTGATTTATCAACTTCGACAGTGATTTCTTCATCGAATTCGAAGTCACCGAGACCATCTTTCCCATAATGAAGACCTGGTTCAAAATTGTTAGTCAACGGTTTTTCTGCTCCTCCGTAAATTGGAATCTGTAATTATTTTAATTTAATTGTTGAATTGTCATTGTTTTATAATATGATATAATTTTGTACATATTTGAAGCATTAATTACATCTTTCCTTTCTGCTATAGTTAAAATTTTACGAACATTCGTTTCCACATTTTTCTCTTTAGTATTACCATAAGTACATGTAATAGCAATTATCTTAATTGTGTCCTTATGAGCTGTTTCATAGTTTAAAGTTAACAAAATTGCTGTAGTATCGTCGCCTCCAGCATCCGTGTCTATAATAATTTTTCTAGGCTGTCTTACATTTTCAGCACCTATGAGTCTGTTTAAAGTAGGTATATAAAAGAAAAATTTACATATTTATATACAATATTTTATTCCAATCATATGCCTGAATCTATGTGTGAATAAGTATGCATGTGTATAATACGTATGTATAATATTATTGGCATATATGCACATTGAAACTGAATGAAAAAATATAATTTATGTGAAAACATTAATATAAATTACGAATAAAATGAAGTTTTGATTAATATAATATTATTGGCTATTACTTACCGGTATTCAGATGTTACAAATAGAAATAAAATTGTCAAAGCACATTTATAAATCTTCATAATAATATTGATAAACAATTTTTCACAAGAAAATAATGGTCTTAATTCTTTCGTAAAGGAAAAAAACTGCCAGCAAGCTTTTAAGGTAAGATCAGATAAAATGGATTAGCGTAATTGCACAATGTCTGCTGCACTGAATGAAATATGATACAAATATTTATGAGACGGAGATAAATTTTTTGATAAAAATTATTTTTAAAAATAAAATTTTTCCTTTGAATCTCGTGGGTTTTCATCAATGATAGAAATAGTTATAGAGATTAGGTATAATCGAAAATATGTACATACTATAATTATATACATATTATAATTACTTTGTCAATTTTTACAAATGCCCAAAACAATTTCATGATTTTTTACATATCCTCTCTAAAAAAGTGGTTTAACGAAATGTCACGAAAATATCGCATGATTCATTGTGGTTGCAAATCTGATTGGCAAACAAAATAATAATCGTGCGTATCTTGGTTTGCTCGAAGTACAGATTAAAACAAATAATCGTGCGCGTAGAGCGCTTGTTGGTTTGCCAGAGTACTTAAAAATGCAAAGAAGAGAAAAGATGATGAGCAGAGAAGAGAAGAAGGTCGCGACAAAAGGGTTGTGCAGTGCACGATTGGAGATTGCAATTTGCAGAATGGACGTAGGATAACGATCCCGGAGAAAAGGGGATGGTAGCGGAAAGGCGACAGAATGCAACGAATTTGAAAGAGCGAACCCTGCACCTGCATACGTAATGCCATCCGCCATTGTCAACCGGTGCCCTCTTTTGTCTACGGTGGCGCAGAACGAGCCGCGGAAAATTCTGATCGCACCCGAACCGTATCGATCTTCGACCGATCATTTGCATGCTCATTGTTCGCTCATCCGACGAAATTCCGCGGGAACAATATTCCTGCAGTCGCTGGTCCAAACGCTTCCAAAGATTCGTCCTGCATAGAAAGAACCCAGGCGGCACGCCGAGGTCTCCAATAATCGTTTCCGGTTATTATCATCCCACTGCGAACAGCCATCTTTTCACTAAACAATGCTACATTTTTATTGATGAAAGAAAATATCAATTTGGTCTGATATTAGTCTGAAATAATCTATTTATATACATATTTCTGTTATATTCTTATAATGACTCAACTATAGTTGTAATTATCTTCGCTAAAAAAGTTTAATTCCTTTTGGGGAAGATTCATTTTATGAGTGACGTTTAAAACGTCAAAATAGACATTCACGTGTAGATACATATTTGGAAGAAGTGAAAATCAAAAATGAACGTTAAAGTGATGCTGACAGTGAAAAGTTACATAATCGCCCCTCAGGGGATAGAAGAACTATGGTTGTTTGTTTGGAGGGGCATACATGTCAAGAAAAGAGAAGTAGTGTTGGGACAGGAGGAGGAAGAAGGGGTAGGAGGAGAAATAGAAGAAAGAAGGTGATGAGGGTAAGGGGTAGTAAATGGAGTAGTCTGAAAATGAAGGGAATGGGAGAAAAGCAGAGTGGGAGTGGAAAAGGGAGTTAGGAAAAAGATGTGAGAGGAGGAAAACGAAGTGGTAACCTGAAGAAAGGGAAAGAAAGGTGAAGGAAGAAGTGACAAAAGGAGGAGGAAAGTTTATGGCTTACATCAGATGCTATTCACGTTTTCATCTCATTACAATTTTTAAGTTCTATCAGCCTTTTTGAAAGTCAGGAGAAGGAAGTTTGCTTGGTTTGGCAGAAGGAGGGGGGAAGATGGATAGAAGGAGATAAAGAGAAAAGGAGGTGATGAGGGCAAAGGGTAGCAGATGGAATTGAGTGAGGTTGAAGGGAATAGAAGAGAAAGGAAACCGAAAGGGCAAAAAAGGGTGAGAGAAAAGGTTTGAGAGGGGTACAGAGGGATATTGTAGAGTGGAAAAGTGAAGAAGTGTGGATGGAAGAAGAAGGGGGGAGGTTATGGGGGGTGTATAAAAGAAGAAGGTGAGGGATACAGGTGAAAGGAGAAGGGTGAAGGAATTAAGTAAGGAGAAGGAATACGACAGGTAAAGGGGGTTTTAATGATAAAAATAAGGGAAGGATAAAGGAGTTAGAGCTTTTTTCGGTAATAGAACAAGAGAAGTGAGGAAGGTATACAAAATGATTAATGCTAATGCTATAATATAGTTACGGACAGAATATGTATTATACATACATACATACATTCTAAGTTAATACAATTAATGAAAGAGCTCAGAAGCTGTGAGATAATTAATTTTGGGCAATATTGTGTCACTGATTGTTGGAAATGAGATTGTTTGAAAAGGAACAATGAAATGTGATCCATTTTTGATTAGATCTCTGACCTCGCTTTCACGAGGGGAGCCTTAGAAGCTTGCACGCTTCAGAAATCGCAGCACAGCACCAGCACCCATTTTTTGTCCATCTCTCTCTAACTATCTGCCTATTGTCCACATTGTTACGCGGTGGCGTCCTTCTTCCGCACATTGTTTCGGCACATTGTTCCACGGTGACTCGCGCGTCTTTCTCCATTCATTCGTCGTTACGTCGACGCATTGTTTCCTCGTTGTCGCGCATCTTCGTCTTCCCCATATAGCCCACACAGCTAGCCCATAGTGTTCGCCCTGAGCCCACATTATAACATTATAGTCGTTATACCTATAGTAGAAGCTTCCACTCCCACAGAAACAATTCCGATCTTCGACTTCTTATATCGTGCATGCTTCTTATATCATGTTGGAAAATTCTTTATAGATATAATGTTAGAAATATTTAATTCATGTGACATGAACTTTTCATAATTGAGCTTGTATATATTCTAATGAGATTACGTTCGTAAAAAGAATCTACCTTGAATTCTCGTGTAGTCTCAAACCCGTTTTTAATGAAGATTAATCCACGGAGATATGAGTTTTATTGCGAAATTAGTCCTAAATATGTTTACATAAGTAACTTGTTTTGCTAATAATGCTAACACCAACCAATAAAACTTGTACATGTGACTTAATTTCTTGTACAGACAATTATTTATTTGACCAATATATATATATATATATATTGGTTAAATATATATATATATAT